>OZ010748.1:4193355-4440855 GCA_963932245.1 Tachinus rufipes | reverse complement strand
CACCCACTAAGTGTTAGTTATGTTTTTGACAACAAACACTTGGGCGGTTGTTTGTGATCCATTTCTTTAATACTAATACTTAGACGGGTTGGTAGGTCCGGCTGCAAACTGTATAAAATATATAATATATAAAAAAGTCAAGTTATTCATAAATATTAGACAACTGTCAAAAAGCTTAAGAATCTGTCAAAAGGTTAAACAACTTCCAGAAAGTTTATCAACTGTCATTAAAGTGTCAATAATATTAAAACATAATTAAAATGTTAAAAATTTGCCATAAAAGTATTAATACAAAACATCTGGCAACTGTCAAAAGCCAAAAAGTTGAATTAATTGTCAAAAAACATTAACTGTCAAAAAATGTAAAAAATAAAAACAAACAAAAATTTATAAAATGTCAAAAAATGTCAGTTGTCAAAAAACTTCATCAACTGTCAAAAAATTCTAAATATATAAAAACATGATATAACTGTCAAAAAAAATTAAAAATTTAATATGCCAAATAAGTTTGTCAATTGTCAAAACTTGCAATTACCTGTCAAGAAATTGTAAAAACCATAGAAAAATTCAAATGTCAAAAAATGTAAAAAAATTGCCAAAAATTTGCTGTCAAAAACTATAATCAGCTAGCAAAAATCAGTAAATTATAAAAAAAATATTCAAGCAACTGCCAAAAAGTACAGAAAAAGTTAAATTGCCAATAATCTTAAAAAAACTGTCAAAAAAATTAATCAACTGTCAACAATGTGTAAGTACTATTAAAATATAATTCAAATGTCAAAAAATTTAAAAAACAAGAAATCTGTCATTTGTCAAAAGGTTCAGTCAGAATAAAAAAACTTCATCAATTGCCAAAAAAATATTAAAACGTGAAACTAATGTTAAAAGTCTGTCAACAGCTTTATTTTTGACAATTAATTATTTGAATTATTTTTTGTCATTTGTCGTGTTGCATTCTTGGACCTTTATCACGTGATTCATGTGTAACAGTTGTTACATATATTCAGCAATTTGACATGTCACCACTTAAATTATAACCTAACCTAACCTAACCTAACCTAACCTAACTTACTAATTATTTTGACAATTATAATTTATTTTACTTTTTGACACTTCTGCAGTTGTGTTACGTGATTTATTTCTTTTCATTTGTCACTAGATATTTTGACAGTTTTTACATAATTAATTTTTGTGACAGTTGTCAATGTACTTATTTTGACAGTTGTTGCATTATTCATGTTTTGACAATTATCTCATGATCCAATTTTGACAGTTATTACTAGTTATTACATGATTAATATTTGTTACACAATACAAATTTTGACAGTTGCTTCATTTTTTTTGACATTTTTGGAGTTCCACCTTCATTCAAGTTTTGTGTAAAAAAAATATATAAAATCATAAAAAACTGTCAACTGTCAAAAGGTTCAGTCAAAAAAATTTGTCAGCTGTCAAAAAAGTGAAAATGATATTAAAACATGAATCAAATGTTAAAAATCTATAAAAAAACATCAACTGTCAAAAAGCTTGGGCAACTGTCAAAAAGTTCAGTCAGCTGTCAAAAAACATCATCAACTGTCAAAAAATGATTAAAAAAACATAAAAAGTGTCAATAAACTTTAAAAATGTTAAAATGATATCAAATATTAACAATAACATTTATTGGCCAAATTTTCTAGATTGTATATTAATTTATTAAAATACTTACAATTTTAGGCACCACTAAACAAACCAATGCCACTTAGACCACCACCATCACCACCAACAAAACCAAAAAGAATGATATCCAGAATGACAAAATCATTCAGCAGCAAACCTAAACCTATAAAACCAAAGCCACTCACCAAAGAGGAATTACAAGATTTATTATATAATTACGACTCAACCAATAATGAATTGGATACAGAATATGAAGTAAATTTTTTTTCTTTAATCTAACTATTAAATTAATAAATTGATTAAAATCTTTTTAGAGTATTGTAGTAGAGCGTCCAGATAAGTTAACAAAACCTAATAAAGAAAAAAATAGATATGGCAATATACTACCATGTAAGTCTATCAATTATTATTATCAATTCCATAACATTAATATCTAATATTTTCAGATGAATTTAATAGAGTCAAATTGGGTCATTATGATGGCTATATAAATGCCAGTTATATAAATGGTTTCAATGGATGTGATAAGTATATAGCAACTCAAGGCCCTACAACTGCAACAATTGATGATTTTTGGGCTATGATATGGCAAGAAAAAGTTGAAGCCATTGTTATGATAACTGGATTAATTGAAGAAAATAAGGTATAGTATAATATTAAAAAATATTAATAAATAATTAACAAATTTTAGGAAAAATGTCAACAATATTGGCCCGATAATAGTAAAACTTATGATCAAAACTTAGACATTCATTACATTAAAACTACACAACATCTAGGATTTTTAATAAGGGAATTTGAATTACACAGACAGGATGAATCAAGAAATATTAAACAACTACATTTTACTTCTTGGAGGGATTACGGTGTACCACACAGTCCTCACAATATGATTAATTTTATGAAATTTTTTAGGAAACAAAAATTCCGCACTCCCATTGTAGTGCATTGCAGGTAATTTATTTAAATTTTATAAAAATATTGAATTAATTAATTTCCAATTAGTGCTGGAGTAGGACGTACTGGAAGCTTTATTTTATGCGATTATTTAATGGATCAGGCTGAATTAAATCAACCGATTGATATAGTTTCTGGATTAGTTCATTTGAGAAAGTGTAGAAATGGAATGGTTAATAAACCGGTGCGTATGTTGTAATTAATTGGAACCAAATATTAATAATTTTGATTTAAGATACAATATAAATTAGTTTATTGTACTATGTTGGAATATCTTATAAATAAGGAAAGGGTTATATCGATTCAGGAACTTAAAAGAAATTTGAGTATATATACAACGGAATTGCATTGTTTGGATGATTTAGAATTTATTAATGAGGCGCAATATTGGAATAAGGTTCTTTTTGATCAAATGTCTCATTCTTCATATGAAATATGTCAAGATAAATGTAGATCGAAGACTCTTGTATTAAGTAAGTATGTTTTTAGTAACTTAAATGCTTTTAATTTAAAAATAAATTTATGAAATTTGAATTTTGGACAGTTTATGGCTGGACATTGCTGTTTCGTCATTTTATGAATAGAATCTTGTATTTTTCAATAGTTTATAGCCGAATTTTAGTGCTTTTTGACATTTTATAATAAGATTTTGCATTTATTAACCGTAAATGACCAATTTTTGGCGCTTCTTGACAATATTTTGATATTTTCTACTTTTTATAAACAGAATCTTGCACTTTTTAACCTCATTAATATCTTTTAAGATATGCATTGGATTTAAATCTAAATTAATACCAATATACTTCAATAGTAGTACTACCAAAAGTATAAAATTCATAAATATTGATACGCCAATTTTTGTATAAACTAATTTTGATTTACCTCATTTAAAGCAAGCAAGAGGTACTTGGTACTAGAACAAAATTAATATCTTCTAAAATATGCATTGGATTTTAATCCAAATTGGTACCAGCATACTTTAATACTAGTACTACCAAAAGTATAAAATTCAAAAATATTGACACGCTCATTTTTGTATAAACTTATTTTGATTTACTTCATCTAAAGCAAGCAAAAGGTAGTTGGTACTAGAACAAAATTAATATCTTCTAAGATATGCATTGGATTTGAATCTAAATTGGTACCAATATACTTCAATACTAGTACTACCAGAAGTATAAAATTCAAAAATATTGACACGCTCATTTTTGTATAAATTGATTTTGATTTACCTCATCTAAAGCAAGCAAGAGGTAGTTAATACTAGAACAAAATTAATATCTTCTAAAATATGCATTGGATTTAAATCCAAATTGGTACCAATATATTTCAATACTAGTACTACTGAAAGTATAAAATTCAAAAATATTGACACGCCCATTTATGTTTAAATTAATTTTGATTTACCTCATTTAAAGCAAGCAAGAGATAGTTAGTACTAGAACAAAATTAAAATCTTCTAAGATATGCATTGAATTTTAATCAAAATTGGTACGAATTTATTTTATAACTAGTACTACCAAAAGTATAAAATTCAAAAATATTGACACCCTCATTTTTGTATAAACTGATTTTGATTTACTTCATTTAAAGCAAGCAAGAGGTAGTTGGTACTAGAACAAAATTAATATCTTCTAAGATATGCATTGAATTTAAATCTAAATTGGTACCAATATACTTCAATACTAGTACTACTAAAAGTATAAAATTCAAAAATATTGACACGCTCATTTTTGAATAAACTAATTTTGATTTACCTCATTTAAAGCAAGCAAGAGGTAGTTGGTACTAGAACAAAATTAATATTTTCTAAGATATGCATTAGATTTTAATCCAAATTGGTACCAATATACTTCAATACTAGTACTACCAAATGTATAAAATTTAAAAATATTGACACGCCCATTTTCAAATAAATTGCTTTGAGTTTACCTCATCTAAAGCAAGCAAGAGGTAGTTGGTACTAGAACAAAATTAATATATTCCAAGATATGCATTGGATTTTAATCCAAATTGGTACCAATATACTTTACTTAGTGGCAATTGTGTTGGAGTAGGTTGGTACCAAACTGTAACAAAATTCAATGCATATCTTAGAAGATATTGACTTTAATTTATTGACTTATTAATTATGCTTAAGTTGGATGATGTCATATTAATTGAGGTTATGCAAAATTGGTACTGTTAATTTTTTTGAATTTTGTAAACTTGGTACTTATGGTATTGGAGTATATTGGTATCAATTTACAATATATTCTAACGTATATTTTGAAAAATATTAATTTTATTCTTATCTTTTATTTTTGATGCTAAAGGTTGATGAGGTTATAATAATTGAATTGATCTGAAATTGAACGAGTTTATTTTGTTAAATTTTATAGGGTTGGTACTAATATTATTAAAGTATGTTGGTATCAATTTGTTTTAAACTCCAATAATTTATTATCTTCCTAAATTGCAAAATTTAAAATTTTGACAAATTGGCTGTATTGATTTTAATCAAATTATTACAGTTGGTAGTACTGTTTATGCAAAGCATTGTTGCTAAATTTGAACAAAATTTAATATACAGTTTTAAAGTTATTCAACTTTTTCTATCACCAAACCCGTTACCTTTGAATCTATTCAATTGTCTAATTTTGAGGTTATTATAAAAATGATCATATAAATTTTGGTTAATTTTTTACAGTTAGTATTACTATTGTTGATTTACATTGTTGCTAAATTTGATAAAAATCTAATGTATGGTTTTAAAGTTATTTAACATTTTCTATTTCCACTTCTTTCAACTGCATTTTTTTTAATTTTTAGGTTATGCAAATTTAGTCGTATGGATTTAAGTCTTTTTTTCAATTTTTAATGGGTTAGGTTAGGTTACGTTAGGTTAGGTTAGGTATGGATTTAATTCTTTTTTTAAATTTTTAATGGGATAGTTTAGGTTAGGTTAGGTTAGGTTAGGTTAGGTTAGGTTAGGTTAGGTTAGGTTAGGTTAGGTTAGGTTAGGTTAGGTTAGGTTAGGTTAGGTTAGGTTAGGTTAGGTTAGGTTAGGTTAGGTTAGGTCAGGTTAGGTTAGGTAAGGTTAGGTTAGGTTAGGTTAGGTTAGGTTAGGTCACTTGCAGTGGGTGAAAGTGTGCAAGAGCGGCGAATGTTTGTATTGCGGGCAGCGAGACACGGTTGAGCACACCGTGTTCCTTTGCGAACGTTGGACGGAAGTGAGGGAGAAAATAATTGTGAAAATGGGCGGAGCAAGCGTGAACCCTGACAACATGGTGGAAACAATGATGGCATCTCAGGCCGGCTGGGATGATGTGTCCACCATGATAGGGATTATTCTCCGAAAATAAGAGGAGGAGGAAAAAGAGCTAGCTCCGGTAGAAGAATGGGGGGTGGGGGTTTTGCCTGGGGTGGACCCGTAGCTGTTTTTTTTTTTATTATTGTGTAAAAGTATGAATGGAAATATTATTTTTTTTTTAAATTTTAAATTTTTTTTTTTTTGCAAAAAATGTGTCTGTAAATTTTTTGATTTGTCCTAATAGGAGGAGGGTTTTAGCCGGTAGGAACCCGGCACTACCGTGCAGCACTGGCTGCCGGTGTCTTAGCTTAAGATTTTACTCCTTCCTAAAAAAAAAAGGTTAGGTTAGGTTAGGTTGCATAAAAAAAACTTACTTTTGCATGGAATGCGTAAGCACAAAATAACTGGTTTTCTTATAAAATTAATTGATTTATATTTATTATTAAATTTATATAAATTGCACAAAAAAACTTGATCATAATAAAATAAACAAAAAGCACAAAAACTTAATTTTTTATAGAATGTAACATAAATTATGCAAAAAATCTTTTTTCCTCACAAAATTGGCACAAAAAACTGAGTTGCACAAAAAACTGATTTGCACAAAAAACTACATATTTAATTGCAGTAAATTTATTTATATATATATACAATATACATATATAATATATAATTGTTTAACAGACTTCCTTAAATATTTGTTATATTAGTTAAACGGGATGATGAGTCTTCTTGTTAATAAATTTTTTAATAAATTAAAATTTAAAGCAAACAATAAAATAAATTATTTTTTGCGCTAATTTTATGCAATAAATACTTATGATAGTTTTTTAAATATACTAGTTTTTTGTGCAAATTTTATGCAAAATTATGTTTTGTTGCGCAACTTGTGATCCATTTTCTGCAAATAAATATGTTTTTTTATGTTTATTATTTGCACAATTTATAATAATTTTTTTAGGTTTAATCAGTTTTTGTGCAATAGATAATGTTTGTGCGCAATTCGTAACAAATAAAGTTTTCTTTTTGCTTTATAATTTTTTTATCAAATAAATCAGTTTTTTGTGCTAAATTTATGCAATAAAATGGTTATTTAAAAAAGTTACAATAAATTTTGTGAGTCAAATCAGTTTTTTTTTTATTAATTTTGTCCAATAGTGAGCAATTTATAATAATTTCTTTTCAAAAACAGTTTTTATCTGATAAAAGAGTTTTTTGTGCAACTTATAATATGTTTATATAAATTTTCTGCAATAAATTAGATTTTTTGTGCTTATACTATGCAATAAAATAGTTTTTTTAAGTCAATTATAATAAATTTCCTAAGTTTAGTTAGTTTTTGTGCCAATTTATGATAAACTTTATTTTTGTGCTAATAAAAGAGCTTGTTTTATTATGAGTTTTATAAGATAAACTAGTTTTTTGTGCTAGTGCATTTTTATGCAATTTATAATATATTTTTTGCACATTTTATAAAGAATCAAATACAAAATTAGTTTTTTGTGCTAATTTTGTGCAATAAATGGATTTTTGCGTAATTCCAATCAATAAATGCATTTATTAGAATATGTATGATGGAGCATATCTAAAAAAGTGTTTTTCAATCATTTTCAAAATTTTAAAATTTAAAAACAATTTTTATTGATATTAAAAAAAAAAAGTTAAATAAAGTTGTTTCAATTATTCTAAGACTGATGACACAATTTTTGCAATTTTTTTTAAAATTTTTAAAATACATTGTCTGGACTTTGCTGAATCATGTGCTTAATTCAAAATTTAATTTTGAAATTTAAAAATAATCTTTTTTAATTTTTAAAAAACAAAATAATTTTGAATAAATTATTCTAAAGCAGTGATAATAGTTTTTGCAATTTTAATTTAAAATTGTTGTAAAACATTGTTTAAACGTTGCTAAATCATGTGTTTAACTCAAAAATATATTTTGAAAATTAAAAATATTTTTTAATAATTTTTTAAAAATAAAAATATTTTTAATAAAGTTGCTTCAATTAATGTAAGGCTGTGGTCACAGTGTTTGCAATATTATTTTGAAATTTTTGTGAAACATTGTTTAAACATTGCTAAATCATGTGTTTAACTCAAAAATATAATTTGAAAACTAAAAATATTTTTTAATATTTTTTCAAAAATAAAAATATTTTTAATAAAGTTGATGCAATTATTGTAAGGCTGTGGTCACAGTTTTTGCAATTTTATTTTGAAATTTTTGTAAAACATTGTTTAAACATTTTTGAATCATGTGCTAATTTCAAAAATAAATTTTAAAATTTAAAAAAATGTTTAATTAATTTTTGAAAAATAAAAATATTTTTAATAAAGTTGATGCAATTATTTTAAAGCTGTGGTCACAGTTTATGCAATTTTATTTTGAAAATTTTGTGAAACATTGTTTGTTAAATCATGTGCCTAACTCAAAAATTAATTTTGAAAATTAAAAATACTTTTTAATAATTTTTGAAAAATAAAAATATTTTTAATAAAATTGCTTTAATTATTTTAAGGCTGTGGTCACAGTTTTTGCAATTTTATTTTGAATTTTTTGTGAAACATTGTTTAAACATTGCCGAATAATGTGTTGAACTCAAAATTTAATTTTGAAAATTAAAAATTAAAAATTATTTTTAATAATTTTTGAAAAATATTATTTTTTTTTAATAAGTTTGAAGCAATTATTCTAAGGCTGTGGTCACAGTTTTTGCAATTTTATTTTGAAATTTTTGTGGAACATTGTTTAAACATTGTTAAATCATGTGCTGAACTCAAAATTTAATTTTGAAAATTAAAAATTAAAAATTATTTTTAATAATTTTTGAAAAATATTATTTTTTTTTAATAAGTTTGAAGCAATTATTCTAAGGCTGTGGTCACAGTTTTTGCAATTTTATTTTGAAATTTTTGTGAAACATTGTTTAAACAATGCTAAATCATGTGTTTAACTCAAAAATATATTTTGAAAATTAAAAATATTTTATAATAATTTTTGAAAAATAATAATATTTTTAATATAGTTGATGCAATTATTCTGAGGCTGTGGTCACAGTTTTTGCAAATTTATTTTGAATTTTTTGTGAATCATTGTTTAAACATTGCTAAATCATGTTCTAAATTCAAAAATAAATTTTGAAAATTAAGAAAAAATTTTAATAATTTTTTAAAAATAAAATAATTTTGAATAAAATTGCTTTAACTAATTTAAGGGTGTGGTTACAGTTTTTGCAATTTTATTTTGAAATTTTTGTAAAACATTGTTTAAACATTGCAAAATTATGTGCCTAACTCAAAATTATATTTTGAAAATTAAAATTTTTTTTTAATAATTTTTGAAAAATAAAAATATATTTAATAAATTTGATGCAATTATTCTAAGGCTGTGGTCACAGTGTTTGCAATATTATTTTAAAAATTTTATGAAACATTGTTTAAACATTGCTAAATCATGTGTTTAACTCAAAAATATAATTTGAAAACTAAAAATATTTTTTAATATATTTTGAAAAAAAAAAATATTTTTAATAAAATTGCTTCAATTTTTGTAAGGCTGTGGTCACAGTGTTTGCAATATTATTTTGAAATTTTTGTGAAACATTGTTTAAACATTGCTAAATCATGTGTTTAACTCAAAAATATAATTTGAAAAATAAAAATATTTTTTAATATTTTTTGAAAAGTAAAAATATTTTTAATAAAGTTGATGCAATTATTTTAAAGCTGTGGCCACAGTTTATGCAATTTTTTTTTGAAATTTTTGTGAGACATTGCTTTAACATTGCTGAATCATGTGTTTAACTCAAAAATAAATTTTTAAATTAAAAATATTTTTTAATAATTTTTGAAAAAACATTTTTTTTTTAATAAAGTTGATTTAATTATTCTAAGGTTGTGGTCACAGTTTTTGAAATTTTATTTTGAAATTTTTGTGAAACATTGTTTAAACATTGCTTAATCTTGTGCTTAATTTAAAAATTTATTTTGAAAATTTAATTTATTTTTAATAGTTTTTGAAAATTAAAAATATTTTTAATAAAGTTGCTTCAATTATTTTAATAAAAATGATGCAATTATTCTAAAGCTGTGGTCACAGTTTATGCAATTTTTATTTAAAATTTTTGTAAAACAATGTATAAACATTGCTGAATCATGTGCATAACTCAAAAATAAATTTTTAAATTAAAAATCTTTTTTAATAATTTTTGATAAATAAAAATATTTTTAATATAGTTGATGCAATTATTCTAAGGCTGTGGTCATAGTTTTTGCAAATTTATTTTGAAATTTTTGTGAAACATTGTTTAAACATTGTTAAACCATGTGCTAAACTCAAAAATTAATTTTGAAAATTAAAAATATTTTTTAAAAATTTTTGAAAAATAAAAATATTTTTAATAAAGTTGATGAAATGATTCTAAGGCTGCGATCACAGTTTTTGCAATTTTTTTTTGAAATTTTTGTGAAACATTGTTTAAACATTGCTAAATCATGTGCTTAACTCAAAATTCAATTTTGAAAATTAAAAATATTTTATAATAATTTTTGAAAAATAAAAATATTTTTAATAAAGTTGCTTCAATTATTGTAAGGCTGTGGTCACAGTTTTTACAATTATATTTAAAAAAATTTGTTTATACAATGCTAAATTATGTGCTAAACTCAAAAATAATTTTTGAAAATTAAAAATATTTTTTAATAATTTTTGAAAAATAATTTTTTTTTTTATAAAATTGCTTTAATTATTCTAACGCTGTGGTCACAGTTTTTGCAATTTTATTTTGAAGTTTTTATGAAACATTGTTTAAACATTGCTCAATCATGTGCTTAACTCAAAATTATATTTTGAAAATTAAAAATATTTTTTTATTATTTTTGAAAAATAAAAATATTTTTAATAAAGTTGATTCTAAGTCTGTGGTCACAGTTTTTGCAATTTTGTTTTGAATTTTTTGTGAAACATTGCTTAAACATTGTTGAATCATGTGCTGAACTCAAAGTTTAATTTTGAAAATTAAAAATATTTTTTAATAATTTTTGAAAAATAAAAATATTTTTAATAAAGTTGATGCATATTCTAAGGCTGTGGTCACAGTTTTAGCAATTTTATTTTGAAATTTTTGTAGAACATTGTTTAAACATTGTTAAATCATGTGCGGAACTCAAAATTTAATTTTGAAAATTAAAAATATTTTATAATAATTTTTGAAAAACAAAAATATTTTAATAAAGTTGCTTCAATTATTGTAAGGCTGTGGTCACAGTTTTTGCAATTTTCTTTTGAAATTTTTGTGAAACATTGTTTAAACATTGCTTAATCATGTGCTAAACTCAAAATTTAATTTAAAAAATTAAAAATATTTTTAAATAATTTTTGAAAAATAAAAATATTTTTAATAAAGTTGCTTTAATTATTGTAAGGTTATGGACACAGTTTATGCAATTTTATTTTGAAATTTTTGAGAAACATTGCTTAAACATTGCCAAATCATGTAACTAACTCAAAAATAAATTTTAAAAATTTAAAATATTTTTTAATAGTTTTTGAAGAATAAAAATATATTTAATAAAGTTGATTCAATTATTCTAAAGCTGTGATCACAGTTTTTGCAATTTTATTTTGAAATTTTTGTGAAACATTGTTTATACATTGCTAAATCATGTGCTTAACTCAAAATTTAATTTTGAAGATTAAAAATATTTTTTAATAATTTTTGAAAAATAAAAATATTTTGAATAAAATTGCTTTAATTATTTTAAGGCTGTGGTCACAGTTTTTGCAATTTTATTTTGAAATTTTTGTGAAACATTGTTTAAACATTGCTAACTATTTCGTTTAACTCAAAAATTTATTTTAAAAATTAAAAATATTTTTTAATGTTTTTTGAATTAAAAATATTTTTAATAAAGTTGCTTCAATTATTGTCAGGCTGTGGTCACAGTTTTTGCAATTTTATTTTGAATTTTTTTTTAAACATTGTTTATACATTGCTAAACTATGTGCTTAACTTAAAACTATATTTTGAAAATTAAAAATATTTTTTAATAATTTTTGAAAAATAAAAATATTTTTAATAAATTTGCTTCAATTATTCTAAGGCTGAGGTCACAGTTTTTGCAATTTTATTTTGAAATTGTTGAGAAACATTGCTTAAACATTGCCAAATCATGTGATTAACTCAAAAATAAATTTTAAAAATTTAAAATATTTTTTAATAATTTTTGAAAAATAAAAATATTTTTAATAAAAATGATGCAATTATTCTAAAGCTGTGGTCACAGTTTATGCAATTTTTAATTAAAATTTCTGTAAAACATTGTACAAACATTGCTGAATCATGTGCATAACTCAAAAATAAATTTTTAAATTAAAAATATTTTTTAATAATTTTTGAAAAATAAAAATATTTTTAATAAAAATGATGCAATTATTCTAAAGCTGTGGTCACAGTTTATGCAATTTTTATTTAAAATTTCTGTAAAACATTGTACAAACATTGCTGAATCATGTGCATAACTCAAAAATAAATTTTTAACTTAAAAATAATTTTTAATAACTTTTGAAAAATAAAAATATTTTTAATAAAAATGATGCAATTATTCTAAAGCTGTGGTCACATTTTATGCAATTTTAATTTAAATTTTTTGTAAAACATTGTATAAACATTGCTGAATCATGTGCATTACTCAAAAATAAATTTTTAATTTAAAAATTTTTTTTAATAATTTTTGAAAAATAAAAATATTTTTAATAAAATTGCTTCAATTATTGTAAGGCTGTGGTCACAGTTTTTGCAATTTTATTTTGAAATTTTTGTGAAACATTATTCAAACATTGCTTTATCATGTGCTAAATTCAAAATTAAATTTTGAATTTTGAAAATATTTTTTATTAATTTTTGAAAAACAAAAATAATATTTTGAATAAATGTTTGCAATTTATTGTATTATAAATTGTTTCCAACCAATTAAATGCTCTAATTTATGCTTAACATTTTAGGTTGCAAAGGATTTGTATATCTAGATTATTACCCAATAGAAGACGTACAATCAAATTACATTAACGCAAACATAGTCAACAATTTCTACGAAAACAAAACCTTCATCAGTACGCAAAATCCTTTACCTAATACAATTGGTGATTTCTGGAGAATGATTGCTAAAGAAGAGATTGAATTGATAATAGTATTACAAACCATAGGATTCAGCAATGTAATTTATCAACTAATTTTTGCAAATTTTTAAAAAATTTATTTATTTTAGAATAATCCAATATTTTGGCCTGAAACTGAAGATATAATGAATCCAGTTGATTACATGGAATTGAAAAGTGAAACAATTGAAGAATATGCAAGTCATGATGAGGTTACACTGGAGTTATTAAATGGAAATGTATTGTATTCACTTTTAATTGCACAAAAATATTAATTGTTTGTTTAAGGAACGCAAAAAAATCAATTTAATGCATTTTAAAAATTGGACTAATGAGCGATACCCTAATAAAGAAGATTTTTTGGATTTTATTAAAAAAACTATGAATACTACACAAAGAAATATTACTATTGTTTGCCGGTTATTATTAAAATTATATTATTTAGTTAGAATCAATTAACAATTTTTTTTTGTAGTGATGGTGGTTCAGTTTGTGGAATCTATTTATCGTTTCTTAAAATTACGGAACAAATTAAGACTGAAAAGGTGTTTGATATTTGTAGTGCTGTAAGGACGCTGCGATTGCACAGAAATGATTTTATGACTGATGCGGTAATTTAATTTTTGATTTAATTTATGAGTTAACTAATTTAATTTATTTTTAGAAACAATTTGTTTATGTTTACAAATTGATTGGAAAATATCTGGATCCTATTTATGAAAATTATCTTCAATTATTGGATGATGATGGCTTATATACAGAAGTATTGTAAATTTAGTTTATTAATAAGAATTTAAAATAAAATATTATTTTGATTATGTCTATACATCATTAAATGCTCTTATATTTCTAAATTACACACAGCCAGATCCGGTTTTTATCTTATCTTGTTTAACTTTATTATTAATATCAAACAAAACCATATCCGCGTGTGACACCAGTTTTTCATTTTATTTCAAAATAATTTTTATATATTTGTTTGATTTAATTATATATATTATCTCATGACCATAACCATGGTATTTAATACATCTAAACTATTCTATTTAGTAAGTAGTAAGTAGGTCGGATTGAATTACCGGTTTATCGGTCCAGGCGTCTAGAAACAATGCTTACTCAAGTTTTATAAGGAGCAAACCATTCTGTCATGTCCAGAGCAAAACAAAACTATAACGTCATAAAGCGTGAGATATCTTCTATAATTTAAAAAATAACTCTATAGAAATAAATTTATATATTAAAGAATTTAATTTAAAACAAATCTTAAAATATAAATTATTTTAATTTAATTTTCAATTTTAAAGATAATTGAAGAAAACTGAAAAAAATATTTTTTGAAAAGAACTGAAATCTTCAACTAACTTCTATAATTTAAAAGATAACTTTATAGATATAAGTTAATATATTAAAAAATTTAATTTAAAACAAATTTTGAAAAAGAAAATTTTTCAATTTAGTTTTAAATTTTGAATCTTGAAGAAAACTGAAAAAAATTTTTTTTTAGAAAATACTAAAATCTTTAAATATCTTCCATAAATTAAAAGATAACTTTATAAAAATAAGTTTATATGTTAAAGAATTTCATTTAAAACAAATCTTAAAATATAAATTATTTTAATTTAAGCTTCAATTTTAAAGATAATTGAAAAAAACTGAAAAAAATTTGTTAAATTAATTTTGCTTTAAAATCAGAAACTGATAATATCTTTTTTGTTTCTAAAAAATATTCTTACAAAGTTTGTTCTTGTTACGTAAAACTAAATTTCTATTAAGTTTTAAAGAATAAAATTTTATGATTTGAGCTTTAGTTTTGAAAATAATTGAAGAAAACTTGTCATATTTATTTTCCTAGAAAACTAAAAACTTAAGATATTTTCTTTAGTTCAAAAAATATATTTATAAAACTTAACTTTTATTACGTCAATTTAAATTTCAATTAAGTTTTAAAGAATAAAATTATATGATTTAAGCTTCAGTTTTAAAGATAATTGCAGAAAACATGTTAAATTCATTTTGCACTAAAAACAAAAACTTGAAATATCTTCTTTGTTTCTAAAAATATTTTTACAAAATTTAATTTATATTACGTAAATTTAAATTTCAATTAAGTTTTAAAGAATAAAATTATATGATTTAAGCTTCAGTTTTAAAGATAATTGCAGAAAACATGTTAAATTAATTTTGCACTAAAAACAAAAACTTGAAATATCTTCTTTGTTTCTAAAAATATTTTTACAAAATTTAATTTATATTACGTAAATTTAAATTTCAATCAAGTTTTAAAGTATAAAATTATATGATTTAAGCTTCAGTTTTAAAGATAATTGCAGAAAACATGTTAAATTAATTTTGCACTAAAAACAAAAACTTGAGATACCATCTTTGTTTCTAAAAAATATTTTTACAATCTTTGTTCTTGTTACGTTAAACTAAATTTCTATTAAGTATTAAAGAATAAAATTTTATGATTTGAGCTTTAGTTTTGAAAATAATTGAAGAAAACTTGTTAAAATAATTTTGCTCAAAAAACAAAAACTTGAGATATCTTCTTTGTTTCTAAAAATATTTTTACAAAACTTAACTTTTATTACGTCAATTTAAATTTCAATTAAGTTTTAAAGAATAAATTTTTATAATTTAAGTTTTAATTTTGAAGATAATTAAAGAAAACTTGTTAAAATAATTTTGCCCAAAAAACAAAAACTTGAGATATCTTTTTTGTTTCTAAAAATATTTTTACAAAATTTAATTTTTTCACGTAAATTTAAATTTCAATTAAGTTTTAAAGAATAAAATTATATGATTTAAGCTTCAGTTTTAAAGATAATTGCAGAAAACATGTTAAATTAATTTTGCACTAAAATCAAAAACTGAAGATATCTTCTTTGTTTTTAAAAATATTCTTACGAAGTTTGTTCATGTTACGTAAAACTAAATTTCTATTAAGTTTTAAAAAATAAAATTTTATGATTTAAGCATTAATTTTGAAGATATTTGAAGAAAACTTGTTAAAATAATTTTGCTCAAAACACAAAAACTTGAGATATCTTTTTTGTTTCTAAAAATATTTTTACAAAATTTAATTTTTATTACGTAAATTTAAATTTCAATGAAGTTTTAAAGAATAAAATTATATAATTTAAGTTTCAGTTTTAAAGATAATTGCAGAAAATATGTTAAATTAATTTTGCACTAAAATCAAAAACTGAAGATATCTTCTTTGTTTCTAAAAAATATTTCTAAGAAGTTTGTTCTTGTTACGTAAAACTAAATTTCTATTAAGTTTTAAAGAATAAAATTTTATGATTTAAGCTTTAATTTTGAAGATAATTGAAGAAAACTTGTTAAAATAATTTTGCCCAAAACACAAAAACTTGAGATATCTTTTTTGTTTCTAAAAACATTTTTAGAAAATTTAATTTATATTACGTAAATTTAAATTTCAATGAAGTTTTAAAGAATAAAATTATATGATTTAAGTTTCAGTTTTATAGATAATTGCAGAAAACATGTTAAATTAATTTTGCACTAAAATCAAAAACTGAAGATGTCTTCTTTGTTTCTAAAAAATATTTCTAAAAAGTTTGTTTTTGTTACGTAAAACTAAAATTCTAATAAGTTTTAAAAAATAAAATTTTATGATTTAAGCTTTAATTTTGAAGATAATTGAAGAAAACTTGTTAAAATAATTTTGCCCAAAAAACAAAAACTTGAGATATCTTTTTTGTTTCTAAAAACATTTTTAGAAAATTTAATTTATATTACGTAAATTTAAATTTCAATCAAGTTTTAAAGAATAAAATTATATGATTTAAACTTCAGTTTTAAAGATAATTGCAGAAAACATGTTAAATTAATTTTGCACTAAAAACAAAAACTTGAGATACCATCTTTGTTTCTAAAAAATATTTTTACAAAGTTTGTTTTTTTTTGTAAAACTAAATTTCTATTAAGTTTTAAAAAATAAAATTTTATGATTTAAGCATTAATTTTGAAGATAATTGAAGAAAACTTGTTAAAATAATTTTGCTCCAAAAACAAAAACTTGAGATATCTTCTTTGTTTCTAAAAATATTTTTACAAAATTTAATTTTTATTACGTAAATTTAAATTTCAATGAAGTTTTAAAGAATAAAATTATATGATTTAAGCTTCAGTTTTAAAGATAATTGCAGAAAATATGTTAAATTAATTTTGCACTAAAATCAAAAACTGAAGATATCTTTTTTGTTTCTAAAAAATATTTCTAAAAAGTTTGTTCTTGTTACGTAAAACTAAATTTCTATTAAGTTTTAAAGAATAAAATTTTATGATTTAAGCTTTAATTTTGAAGATAATTGAAGAAAATTTGTTAAAATAATTTTGCCCAAAAAACAAAAACTTGAGATATCTTTTTTGTTTCTAAAAACATTTTTAGAAAATTTAATTTATATTACGTAAATTTAAATTTCAATGAAGTTTTAAAGAATAAAATTATATAATTTAAGTTTCAGTTTTAAAGATAATTGCAGAAAATATGTTAAATTAATTTTGCACTAAAATCAAAAACTGAAGATATCTTCTTTGTTTCTAAAAAATATTTCTAAGAAGTTTGTTCTTGTTACGTAAAACTAAATTTCTATTAAGTTTTAAAGAATAAAATTTTATGATTTAAGCTTTAATTTTGAAGATAATTGAAGAAAACTTGTTAAAATAATTTTGCCCAAAACACAAAAACTTGAGATATCATTTTTGTTTCTAAAAACATTTTTAGAAAATTTAATTTATATTACGTAAATTTAAATTTCAATGAAGTTTTAAAGAATAAAATTATATGATTTAAGTTTCAGTTTTATAGATAATTGCAGAAAACATGTTAAATTAATTTTGCACTAAAATCAAAAACTGAAGATGTCTTCTTTGTTTCTAAAAAATATTTCTAAAAAGTTTGTTTTTGTTACGTAAAACTAAAATTCTAATAAGTTTTAAAAAATAAAATTTTATGATTTAAGCTTTAATTTTGAAGATAATTGAAGAAAACTTGTTAAAATAATTTTGCCCAAAAAACAAAAACTTGAGATATCTTTTTTGTTTCTAAAAACATTTTTAGAAAATTTAATTTATATTACGTAAATTTAAATTTCAATCAAGTTTTAAAGAATAAAATTATATGATTTAAACTTCAGTTTTAAAGATAATTGCAGAAAACATGTTAAATTAATTTTGCACTAAAAACAAAAACTTGAGATACCATCTTTGTTTCTAAAAAATATTTTACAAAGTTTGTTTTTTTTTTGTAAAACTAAATTTCTATTAAGTTTTAAAAAATAAAATTTTATGATTTAAGCATTAATTTTGAAGATAATTGAAGAAAACTTGTTAAAATAATTTTGCTCCAAAAACAAAAACTTGAGATATCTTCTTTGTTTCTAAAAATATTTTTACAAAATTTAATTTTTATTACGTAAATTTAAATTTCAATGAAGTTTTAAAGAATAAAATTATATGATTTAAGCTTCAGTTTTAAAGATAATTGCAGAAAATATGTTAAATTAATTTTGCACTAAAATCAAAAACTGAAGATATCTTTTTTGTTTCTAAAAAATATTTCTAAAAAGTTTGTTCTTGTTACGTAAAACTAAATTTCTATTAAGTTTTAAAAAATAAAATTTTATGTTAAGCTTTAATTTTGAAGATAATTGAAGAAAACTTGTTAAAATAATTTTGCTCCAAAAACAAAAACTTGAGATATCTTCTTTGTTTCTATAAATATTTTTACAAACTTCAATTTTTATTACGTAAATTTAAATTTCAATCAAGTTTTAAAGAATAAAATTATATGATTTAAACTTCAATTTTAAAGATAATTGCAGAAAACATGTTAAATTAATTTTGCACTAAAATCAAAAACTGAAGATATCTTCTTTGTTTCTAAAAAATATTTTTACAAAGTTTGTTTTTGTTACGTAAAACTAAATTTCTATTAAGTTTTAAAGAATAAAATTTTATGAATTAAGTTTTAATTTTGAAGATAATTGAAGAAAACTTGTTAAAATAATTTTGCTCAAAAAACAAAAACTTGAGATATCTTTTTGATTCTAAAAATATTTTTACAAAACTTAACTTTTATTACGTCAATTTAAATTTTAATTAAGTTTTAATTTTGAAGATAATTGAAGAAAACTTGTTAAAATAATTTTGCTCAAAAAACAAAAACTTGAGATATCTTCTTTGTTTCTAAAAATATTTTTACAAAATTTAATTTTTATTATCAGGCGTTATTGTTTGTAAAGATTAAGGTCTAAATCTAAATATAGATAAAACTTATTTTAGAACACTTGTAGATCTTGTTGTGGTTACAAAATCTTTAAGAATCAGCTAAACATCTTACAAGATGGTCTATGAAACACTAACATTATAGCATTAATCTTGAACACCGTAAATAGTATATGACCAAATGTTGTTAATTTTTAGTTTTTTATAAATAGAATTTGTCATTTTTAAACAGTTTTTTTTTCTAAAATAGTCTCAATAAGTGACAAACAAATGTTTTTAAAACTGTATTGACGGGTAAAGCAAACAAAAAATTCTAGAGATATTATAAGACCACCCCCAAAATTATTGAAAACATACTTGTTCTAACAGATTGGTTCAGAAAATTAATCCTATTACACCCAACAAGACAAACTAATGCTTAAGAGGTTGTTAAATATATAAATAATTATCTTTTGCTTGTATTTGAATCATCATTATGGCGAACAAAATCTATTAAAAAAATACATTAAAAGTCCAATGCTCAATACCATTATACGTAAATTTCACCAAACCTTGATTCGAACAGATTTAAGAAGCAGTTGGAACCAATTAATTTGTTTAAATGTACATAAAGTTGCAGGTTTTAGTTTAAATTTTACTCTTTTACGACCCAGAGAGTTGATTTTTTTTGGTAGGACGTAGTCCTGCGTGGATTCTAACAAGGTTAGTGGCTCTACTGAGATGTCTTTTAAATCTACAAATCACACTAGTTACACAAACTTAAAAAATACATTCTTTGCATACGTTACCTTACAGATTTTTATACTATTTGCGATTGTAATCTAACACTCCAGCTGAGGGAAAAGGAAAGGAGTTTTAGGATATGTTAATCGATTGATTAACCGGGTGCTTGTGTCGCGAAACTTTCTTATCTGGCTCGGCGAGTCGGGCCAGATCAGGATTGGAATGAACCGCGAGATTGTCGAAGTACTTTGCGGCCAAAGCTTCGATATGTCTGCGTAGAGGTGGAATCCCGAGAATGCTTTGAATATTGCAATTACGGACGAACTATGGAGCTCTAGTGAGCCATTGCAAGGTCTTGCCTTGGAACGATTCTAACCTATCTAGATGCGTATTTGTGGCGGTTCCCCAGACGGGACACGCGTACGTCATCATGGGTCTGATGGTAGACGTGTATAACCGGACTTTATTCCGGAGAGAGAGACCACTGTTCCGCCGCAGCATCGGAACCAGAAGATTTTTAGCTAATTTAGCCTTAGCAACTTGTACGTGAGCTCCTTGTCAAAGGTAATCCCAAGATACTTAGCAGAATCGGACCACGGTATGGGAACATCGTCGAGACAGACGTTATCATAAGGTGCGTTCCGTCGCCGAGTGAAGAAAACGGCTTTGCTTTTCTCCTCTTGCTTTACTAGCCAGTCATCTAACCAGCATTCCAGATCGTCGGTGGCTTTTTGTAGCCTAGAGGTGACCTTGACAAGTACAAAAGTGCAGTATCGTCTGCGTATTGTGCCATTTTAACCCCGGGCTTTGATCCCGAAGGCATGTCAACAACAAAAAGATTAAAAAGGACCGGAGAGAGAATGGAGCCTTGAGAGACCCCTGCCGTGATATTTCGCGTGGTTGAAACGTGTTTTTGAATTCTAACAGCCAAGGTTCTACGATTAGCCTTATAAGACGTAGAGGAAATTTTTGACTGTGAAGTTTGTAGAGAAGATCCAAACTTTGTCAAAGGCTTTTTCCACGTCGAAAAGGACCATTCCTGTGGCCTTTTTCAACCTAAAACCTTCTACAATGTAATCAGTCACCCGATTTAACTGGTGGACCGAAAAATGCTTCCAACAAAAACCGTGCTGATGCGAAGGAAGTAAATTATTCGAATCAACGTGATCCTGAATAATATCTAAGATAGCCTTTTCTATGACCTTACTCAAGGTGCAAAGTAAACTGATAGGCCGGTAGTTTTGAGGAAACCGCCGGTCTTTCCCAGGTTTTGGGATATTTATGACAATTGAGCTTTTCCAAGCCGTAGGAAAATGCCCAGTGCAAAGGATCGCATTAGCAATATTGGTGAGGATCATTATCGCTATGCGAGAACCATTTTAGCGCTCTATTAGGTATTCCGTCAGAGCAGACCGGATTTTTCGTCTTTGTATAATTTCTCGTATTCGAGACGGTCTCACGCTTTGCAGCGGCGCGTCGTCGTCAGCAGCATTCAGGGCTCTCCTACTACCCTTTCAACCCTTTCAACGTGCTCCGAGTCCAAACAATTGTTCGGGGAGCATTGGAGTTCCAGGCTGTCAGCAAATGCTTCGGTCTTTTCCTCAAGCAAGTATTGTACCCCATTTTTGCCATAAATGGCTGGAATGGAGACCGGCCTGTTCCTTAAGGACTTGGAGACCCTCCACATTGGATGATTGTCCTCCGTGAAGGATTCCAAGGTATTTTTGCAACACAATTTTTTATGGCTTTTCTCACCTCACCATGAAGAGAGTTTAATGTCATGCGATCTAAGAAGTCGCGATACCGCTGCCAAAGGTGCCTGACGGCATTTCTTTCACGTCCCGAGATAGTCCGAGAGAATTATCCACGCAAAAAAAAATTGTTCTTTTTGCTGTATATAAGTATACAACAGACAGAACAAAAGATTAAAAATCAGTTTGCTGTCGGTTGCAATGAAAATTGCAAATATTGCTGAAGCTGCATTCAAGTCGGCTGCTGGCAGTCGGATCAGTGGTGCTGACTTGTTGTTTAGTAGTTGGGTGTAAAAGCGCGCCAACTTACCGGTTTGTTTGACTGTAAGCTAAATAGTCTTTTAACAATTGTTCTTAATCTTCTTTTTTGATCTTCTTGCGGTGTTTCTGTCGCTACGTATTTTTTTTTTCTCAGAACAATGTTTTTAGAGCGGCTGGTCCAACTTCAAGAGCGGTTGTGCGGATTTTGATAAATAAAATTAACGTTATATTAATATAATTAAGGATATAACAAGAATACATATTTCATACTATGAAGACGTTCATGGTGGCTAACAAATAACAAACAAATAAAGTCTATGGATGAAAGGTTTACCACATAGGAATAGGCAAAAATGGAACACTAAAAACTAAAATAAAATAAAATAAATTTTATATTTTCATTCCAATATCAGATATCTATTTAATTAAAACTAAGTTGGAATACATAACCTAACCTAACCAAACTTTTATATAATAATTCAAATGTTTACTAAATATTCTTTGATATATATTTTTCAAACTTAATAATTTACTGCAATAAAATTATAACAATTTTAATTAATTTTAGCTGGCATTTTGACATAAAAATTTCTTACACTAACACGTACGTAGGTTTGACAAAGATGATATTTAATAACTTACAAAAAAATCATATTTGACAAAGTTTTACATAATATAATATATTTTACAGAAAAACGGTCATATTTTACAAATTAAGAACAAAATGTAATAAAATCTGCTTCTTTAGAGTCTTTAAACTGAAAAAAATCTACTAAAAGCATTACTTTATAATTAAAGCTCAGGTAACATTAGAATTGAATGTTACGCCAATGAATTTATGCTGAAATTATGGTTTCTTGTGACAATATTTTAACATTTTATAGTCAGAATTTGTTATTTTTGGTTTTTTTATGAAAAGATTTTTGGTGGAAAAGGGATTGTTAAGAGATATTATGTTGCAGTGTTGGCGTGGTGTTGGCTACACAACCTGCGCATATTATTTAACTCAAATAACTTGTTATCGGCGCTATCACTCTGCTTTCAGTATTAAATAGTCTCTCAACAATGGTTTATTTACTTTTACTCAACTTTTTAATTTTTGAAGTAATTCTAAGCTAAAAATGTTCATAAAATTATTAAACTATTTATGGTTTCAAACGGTAATTAATTGCAATAAAATCATATAACAATTTTATTTAATACAAATTAATTTTAGCAGCCAAGTTGACACAACCTCGATTAAATGTATACAATGAAAGCCACCTCGAACTGACTTGGAAATATGCACAAGACGACGAAACGATAAATCAATTTATGATTATTACTACTACATCAGTAAACCTCTTAGGAAAAAACAACAATTTTTTTTATTTTGCTATTCTTCACATTTTATGAATAAATTTTAACACTTTTAAATTTTTTATGGCCAGACTTTAGTGTTTTTTTAAATAAATTTAATGTTACAAAGTCGGATTTTGCTATTTTTGACATTTTATGAACAGAATTTTAAGTTTTTAAATAGTTTATGACCAGATTTTGGTGCTTTTTAACAATAATTAGATGTTTCTAGACTGAATTTTGTTATTTTTAAGAATTTATGAATAAACTTTTGCATTTTTAAAATATTTTTGGAAGGATGTTGGTGTTTTTAACATAATTTTAATGTTTTAAAGCATAATTATGTAATTTTTGATATTTTATTAACAGATTTTTAACAATATTTTGATGTTTTAAAACTGAATTTTGTTATTTTTAACATTTTATGAAAAAAATTGTACACTTTTAATTTGTTTTTGGTTGAATTTTTTTGTTAATTATGTTAATTTTGATGTTTTAAAACCGGATTTTGCTATTTTTGACATTTTATAAGCAGAATTTTACATTTTTCAACAATTTATGACCATATTTAAGTGCATTTTAACAATATTTTGATGTTTTAAGAAGAATTTAGTTATTTTTTACATTTTATAAATAAATTTGTACACTTTCAAATTGTTTTTTACTAGGTTTTTTTGTTTTTATTTTAATTTTAATGTTTCAAAGACGGATTATGTTATTTTTGTCATTTTAAAAACATAATTTTACATTTTACAACAATTTATGACCAGATTTTAGTGTTTTTTAACATTATTTGGATGTTTCAAGAATTACTTTAACTATTTTTAACATTTTATGAATAAACTTTTACATTTTTAAATTGTTTTTAGCCGGATTTTTTTGTATTTAACATAATTTTGATGTTTCAAGCCGGATTCTGCTACGTTTGACATTTTATAAACCAACTTTTGCACTTTTAAATTGTTTATGGTCAAATTTTGATGTTTTTTAAAATAAAAGTTTTAAAGCCGGTTTTTGCTGTTTTTGACATTTTATAAATAAAATATTACTATTTCAACAGTTTTTGACCAGATTTTAATGCATTTTAAACAAATATTTGATGTTTTAAGGCTGAATTTGGCTATTTTTAACATTTTATGAATAAACTTTTGCACTTTTTAAATGTTTTTGGCCAAATTTTATTGTTTTTTAACATAAATTTCATGTTTTAAATCCGGATTTTTGACATTTTATAAATAAACTTTTGCACTTTTAAATTGTTTTAGCCGGACTCTAGTGTTTTTTAACATAATTTTGATGTTTTAAAGCCGGATTTTGTTATTTTTTAAATTTTATGAACGTAATTTTAAGATTTTTAACAGTTTATGACTAGGTTTTAGAGCATTTTAACAGTATTTTATTAAAGTTTCAAGACTAAATTTGGATATTTCTGACATTTTAATAATACACTTTTAAACTATTTTGGCTGGATTTTGGTGTTTTTAATCTAATTTTAATGTTTTAAAACCAAATTTTGCTATTGTTGATATTTTATGAACAAAATTTTACGTTTTTAAACAATTTATAACCAGATTTTAGTGCTTTTTAACAATTTTTTAATGTTTCACGACTGAATTTAGCTATTTTTATAAATAAACTTTTGTTCTTTAAAAAGGTTTTTTGCTGGATTTTTGATGTTTTAACGCCGGATTTTTCTATTTTTGACATTTTATAAATAAATTTTTACAGTTTTTAATTATTTATGACCGGTTTTTAGTGTTTTTAATTTAATTTTAATGTTTTAAAACCGGATTTTGCTATTTTTAACGTTTTATAAATAAAATCTTACATTTTCAGGATTTTAGTGCTTTTTAACAATATTTTAATGTTTTAAGATTGAAGTTTGATATTTTCAACATTTTATGTATAAACTTTTGAACTTTTAAATTAATTTGGCGGGATTCTTGTGTTTATTAATTTAATTTTGATGTTTAAAGCCGAATTCTCCTATTTATGACATTTTATGATGAAATTTTTGCACTTTTAAATTGTTTTGACAAAATTATGGAGTTTTTTAATTTAGTTTTGATGTTTTAAGCCTAATTTTGCTTTTTTGGCAATTTATGAACAGAATTTTGAGTTTTTAAACAGTTTTTGACCAAATTTTAATGCATTTGAATAATATTTTAATGTTTTAAGACTCAATTTAGCAATTTTTATCATTTTATTGTATATTTATCTAATTTTGATGTTTCAAAGTCGGATTTAGCAATTTTTGACATTTTATGAAAAAATTATTGCCCTTTTAAATTATTTTACACCAAATTTTTGTGGTTTTTTAAAAATAATTTTAATGTTTTAAAGCCGGATTTTGCTATTTCTGACATTTTATATGTAGAATTTTAAGTTTTTAAACAATTTATGACCAGATTTGAGTGATTTTTAACAAAATTTTAATGTTTCAAGACAGAATTTGGCTATTTTTGACTTTTTATAAATAAATTTTTGCACTTTTTAATTATTTATGGCCAGATTTTGGTGTTTTTTAATCTAATTTTACTGTTTTAAAGCCGGATTTAATTATTTTTAACATTTTATAAGTAAAATTTTACATTTTCAACAGTTTATGACAGGATGTGCTTTTTTTTTGCAGGATTTTTGTGTTTTTTAACTAAATTTTGATGTTTTAAAACCGGATTTTGCTATTACTGACATTTTATGAACAGGATTTTGTACTTTTTAACAATTTATGACTAGATTTGAGTGCTTTTTAACAATATTTTAATGTTTTAAGACTGAATTTAGTTATTTTTAACATTTTATAAATAAATTTTTACACTTTTTTGTTTATGGCAAGATATTCAAAACTCGTCTTTTTAATATATTTACTAGATTAATATAAACAGTTCATTTCTTTATTATAAAGAGGTTTGTATGTAGTTTTTGTTTTTGTAGGTGCCTTAATAAGAGATTTTATGTTGGCTACACAACCTGTGCATGATATATTATTTAAGAACGGGCCTCTGGAACCTCTCATCGCACAAATTAGGATAATAGTTCATCGTAATTCCGTTGAAGTGCTAGTAGTAGCAAAACTTAATTTTAACTTTAATCTTGTGTCAATAGATGTCAGAAATGTCATTTCATTTTTATGATTTTGCTAGAAGGTTGTTGCATGAGGTTTGCATGACGCAATGTTATCAGCGCTTTCACTCTGCTTTCAGTATTAAATAGTCTCTCAACAATGGTTTATTTACTTTTACTCAACTTTTTAATTTTTGAAGTAATTCTAAGCTAAAAATGTTCATAAAATATTTTTATTTTCTCATACTATTTATGGTTTCAAACAGTAATTAATTGCAATAAAATCATATAACAATTTTATTTAATACAAATTAATTTTAGCAGACAAGTTGACACAACCTCGATTAAATGTATACAATGAAAGCCACCTCGAACTGACTTGGAAATATGCACAAGACGACGAAACTGTAAATCAATTTATGATTATTACTACTACATCAGTAAACCTCTTAGGAAAAAACAACAAATTTTAGTGTTTTTTTAAATAAATTTAATGTTACAAATTCAAGTTTTGCTATTTTTGACATTTTATGAACAGAATTTTAAGTTTTTAAATAGTTTATGACCAGATTTTAGTGCTTTTTAACAATAATTAGATGTTTCTAGACTGAATTTTGTTATTTTTAAGAATTTATGAATAAACTTTTGCATTTTTAAAATATTTTTGGAAGGACTTTGGTGTTTTTAACATAACTTTAATGTTTTAAAGCATAATTATGCAATTTTTGATATTTTATTAACAGATTTTTAACAATATTTTGATGTTTTAAGACTGAATTTTGTTATTTTTCACACTTAATGAAAAAAATTGTACACTTTTAATTTGTTTTTGTTGAATTTTTTTGTTAATTATGTTAATTTTGATGTTTTAAAACCGGATTTTGCTATTTTTGACATTTTATAAGCAGAATTTTACATTTTTCAACAATTTAAGACCAGATTTTAATGTTTTTTAACAATATTTGGATGTTTCAAGATTTACTTTAGATATTTTTAACATTTTATGAATAAACTTTTACATTTTTAAATTGTTTTTTGCCGGATTTTTTTGTATTTAACATAATTTTGATGTTTCAAGCCGTTTTTGACATTTTATAAATAAAATATTACTACTTCAACAGTTTTTGACCGGATTTTAAATCTTTTTAAACAAAATTTTGATGTTTCAAGGCTGAATTTGGCTATTTTTAACATTTTATGAATAAATTTTTGCACTTTTAAAATGTTTTTGGCCAATTTTTAGTGTTTTTTAACATAAATTTCATGTTTTAAATCCGGATTTTGCTTTTTTTGACATTTTATAAATAAACTTTTGCACTTTTAAATTGTTTTAGCCGGACTCTAGTGTTTCTTAATATAATTTTGATGTTTTAAAGCCGGATTTTGTTATTTTCTAAATTTTATGAAAGTAATTTTAAGATTTTAAACAGTTTATGACTAGGTTTTAGAGCATTTTAACAGTATTTTAAAGTTTCAAGACTAAATTTGGTTATTTCTGACATTTTAATAATACACTTTTAAACTATTTTGGCTGGATTTTGGTGTTTTTAATCTAATTTTAATGTTTTAAAACCAAATTTTGCTATTGTTGATATTTTATGAACAAAATTTTACGTTTTTAAACAATTTATAACCAGATTTTAGTGCTTTTTAACAATTTTTTAATGTTTCACGACTGAATTTAGCTAATTTTATAAATAAACTTTTGTTCTTTAAAAAGGTTTTTTGCTGGATTTTTGATGTTTTAACGCCGGATTTTTCTATTTTTGACATTTTATAAATAAATTTTTACAGTTTTTAATTATTTATGACCGGTTTTTAGTGTTTTTAATTTAATTTTAATGTTTTAAAACCGGATTTTGTTATTTTTAACGTTTTATAAATAAAATATTAGATTTTCATCAGTTTATAACAGGATTTTAGAGCTTTTTAACAATATTTTAATGTTTTAAGATTGAAGTTTGATATTTTTAACATTTTATAAATAAACTTTTGGACTTTTAAATCAATTTGGCGGGATTCTTGTGTTTTTTAATTTAATTTTGATGTTTAAAGCCTGAGTTTGCTATTTTTGACATTTTATGAATAAATTTTTGCACTTTTAACTTGTTTTGATAAAGTTATGGTGTTTTTAAATTTAGTTTTGATGTTTTAAGCCAAATTTTGCTTTTTTGGCAATTTATGAACAGAATTTTAAGTTTTTAAATAATTTCTGACTAAATTTTAATGCATTTGAATAATATTTTAATGTTTTAAGACTCAATTTAGCTATTTTTAACATTTTATTGTATTTTTATCGAATTTTGATGTTTCAAAGCCGGATTTAGCAATTTTTGACATTTTATGAAAAAATGTTTGCACTTTTAAATTGTTTTACACCAAATTTTTGTGGTTTTTTAAAAATAATTTTGATGTTTTAAAGCCGAATTTTGCTGTTTATGACATTTTATATGTAGAATTTTAAGTTTTCAAACAATTTATGACCAGATTTGAGTGCTTTTTAACAAAATTTTAATGTTTCAAGACAGAATTTGGCTATTTTTGATTTTTTATAAATAAATTTTTGCACTTTTTAATTATTTATAGCCAGATTTTGGTGTTTTTTAAACTAATTTTATTGTTTTAAAGCCGGATTTAATTACTTTTAACATTTTATAAGTAAAATTTTACATTTTCAACAGTTTATGACCGGATGTTAGTGCTTTTTAACAATATTTTAATGTTTCAAAACTGAATTTTGCTGTTTTTAACATTTTATAAGTAATCTTTTAAAATGTTTTTTGCAGGATTTTTGTGTTTTTTAACTAAATTTTGATATTTTAAAACCGGATTTTGCTATTTCTGACATTTTATGAACAGGATTTTGTACTTTTTAACAATTTATGATTAGACTTGAGTGCTTTTTAACAATATTTTGACGTTTTAAGACAGAATTTAGTTATTTTTAACATTTTATAAATAAATTTTTACATTTTTAATTTGTTTATGGCCAGATATTCAAAAATTTTTTTTTTTAATATATTTACTAGATTAATATAAACAGTTTATTTTTTTATTATAAAGAGGTTCGTATGAAGTTTTTGAAGGTGCCTTAATAAGAGATTTTATGTTGGCTACACAACCTGCGCATGATATATTATTTAAGAGCGGGCCTCTGGAACCTCCCATCGCACAAATTAGGATAATAGTTCATCGTAATTCCGTTGAAGTGCTAGTAGTAGCAAAACTTAATTTTAACTTTAATCTTGTGTCAATAGATGTCAGAAATGTCATTTCATTTTTATGATTTTTCTAGAAGCTTGTTGCATGAGGTTTGCATGACTCAATGTTATCCACGGCACAGATGTTATCAGCGCTTTCACTCTGCTTTCAGTATTAAATAGTCTCTCAACAATGGTTTATTTACTTTTACTCAACTTTTTAATTTTTGAAGTAATTCTAAGCTAAAAATGTTCATAAAATGTTTTTATTTTCTCATACTATTTATGGTTTCAAACGGTAATTAATTGCAATAAAATCATTTAACAATTTTATTTAATACAAATTAATTTTAGCAGCCAAGTTGACACAACCTCGATTAAATGTATACAATGAAAGCCACCTCGAACTGACTTGGAAATATGCACAAGACGACGAAACTGTAAAACAATTTATGATTATTACTACTACATCAGTAAACCTCTTAGGAAAAAACAACAAAATTACAAGTAATCCCAATAAAATTATCAGCTATAATGTGACCACGGATACTTATAAGGTAATTGTTATTATTTATATTGTACATAATTCTTAAATAAAAGAGTGGTAATAAAAGTTTGTCAGCAAATCCATCATTTCAAATTGAAAAATAGAAATATATAATATTTACTTTTGCTTTTCTCGATTTATATGAAAAAAATAGGAGATAGATATATTTTATATTTTTCTAAAAAAATATTTTAAATAATTTTTAAGGAGGTTGTTGTTATATAGAGTTCTTTAAATTTTATTTTGTATTCTTTATACATTAGTTAATATTTTTTGGTAGTTATTTAGTTTGTTTTTTTGCCTTGTCTGTTATTTTGGTGAAATTTATTTTAATTTTATATGTATATTAGTTTGCATTTTTTTTTAATATCTGTTAGTTATTGTTTGTTGGTGTTAGTTTTGGTACATTATATATTATTTTTAGTAGCTCCTCTTCTTATATATTTGTTTTTGTTGTTTTTTTTATATAGCTATTAAATAGTGAATGATATATTCTTAATTATTTTCTAATTCTATACAGCTCCTATTGTTGCTGCACTTTTTAAAATATTTTGTTATTATGTGTACCTCATGTTAGTTTTCTGGTTATTATTATTTCTAAGTATTTTTCTTGTAATTGGTATGCTATTATTTTTTTTTTTTAATTTGTTATTCAATATCTTTAGTTTTGTTTGTTTTGTTACTGTATACGTATTTTTTTTTTTTTTAATTTATTTTATTAATTTTAAAATATATTTAGCAACCTCGTCTCTGCCCGTAATTCTGGCAACCTACATTACGGGTAGGGACGCCGTGGCCTGCAATGATTAACATTTTCATTATATTATTGTAAACAATTTTTTTACTGCAATTATTGTAGAGTAAAAAAAAGTTTAATTTTTTAATTATTACTATGACTAATAACATATGAGATCAATTTACTTAGTGACCGTTTTTGGGATCTGAAAACAACCCGTTAAGTTTTAGCTTTAATTCACAAAGATTTTTTGGATTTTGGTTAAATTTCTGAACATCTTTTTCTACGTGCGGAAAAGTCTCGGGGTTTTAAAGTGGCTATTTGTTTCAAGGTCTATCCAATTGGCTTCCTAAATTCTAACTCTAAGTAAAAAATGTGCAATGCCTTGCGCTTGTAGTCTATGGTTAACTGCTTCTTTGACGTAAAAGTAGAGCGTTCTTTGATGTGCAGATAGTTTCTATTTCTTTTGTTAGTTAATTTATTGCAGAAGTTGTTGTTGTAATTCTGTTTTAGTTTTGGTTTGTTGCTTTACAATTTAATTTTGATTTTTAATTAAAATTTTGTGATCTGTCTGCAATTTTGTTTTTTAAAATCTGCACTAGGCCATGCACTGCTGGATTGTTTGGTCTTCTTAGTACGTTGGCAGGTAATAAAGCTGGAGTTTGCTTGCCGGTGCCACCAATATATACGTTAATAATAGACTTTTTTGGACTTGGATGTTAGCTGGTTCTCACTTTAATTTGGTTGGTGTCCCGTAAGGCTCATATAGCTTTCGTTTGTATTTTAGGAGATTATTTGGTTAGATAATATTGATTGGTCTTCAGTAGGTTTATTTATTTTTATCTGGCTCAGCGAATTTGGCCAGATCTTAGTTAGGGTAAAAGTTTATAAGATGCCTTTATAGACTATGGGTTGAAGTAAGCCACTTTATGAAGTGATGATATTGTTTGGTCTCCTATAAGAATATTCATTTTTGTTCAGCAAGTGTGGCCCGTTTTCAAATATTCCACGCAATAAAATTTTGTAAAGCTTGAGACGGTCGAGGTACGTGTTTCCAGCTGGCTGAAATGTATACATAGATTTATCAATACTTACATTGATTTAACAATAAAAGCGTAAACATATACAAAATAGTTAACCCGATCTCAGTACTCAAAAAATTAAAGTTATTTGTTAATAAAATCCACTATATAATTCGGAGAGTCCCGTGACTAAAATCGGATCAAGAAAAGTGGAGATATTAAAATAAAAACTGAAATTGATGAAAAAACACATGCAACTCTAAAAGCGCTTTTGGACACGACATAGACAACTTAACGAACCCTGTGACGTCATAAATAATCAAAGAGATGAGAAGATATCTGCGTACGGACATATCTATACTTCAAATTTCTTGCTAAACATTTTTGGAAAGGTGGCTACGCACTGCAGTTTAAACTATTTAATAGTAACTATAATTTGGAGTGACCGTATTGGTCATAAAAAAATTAGATAATACTTCTTCTTTCTTGTACAAAAAAATATAACTCTTGCAAAAATAGAATTTGCGGATGGGTGAGCACTACACTAACTTGTAATCATGATTGAAAGCGTTCCATCCACTCGCAGTTGGTACTGATAATAATAATATAGTACATTATTACCAACTTTTATAAAAATCCAATAAATGGTTTGTAAGTTAAAAATTTTTGAATTTAAGTTCTTGTGAATAAATCCAGTTAGCGCATGATTAATATTTTAAGATTATTTAAAATTGAGCGTGTCAAATTTAACTAAATTGCAGTTGGTACTAATAATAGTACAGTACATTAATACTAAGTTTTACAAAAATTTAATAAGTAATTTGCAAGTTATAGTGTTTTTAGTTTAGCTTTTACTAACTAAATTCAGTTAGCGCATGTCTAATATTTTAAAATTATGCAAAATTGGGCGTGTCAATTTTTATTATTTTTTGGCAGTTAGTACTGATAATAGTATAGTACATTAGTACCAACTTTTATAAAAATTTAACAAATGGTTTGCAACTTATGACTTTTTGAATTTAAGTTCTTGTGACTAAATCTAGTTAGAGCATGTTTACTATTTTGAGATTATGTAAAACTGAGCGTGTCAAATTTAACTAAATTTTTGCAGTTGGTATTAATAATAGTACAGTATATTAATACTAAGTTTAACAAAAATCTAATAAGTAATTTGCAAGTTATAATAATTTTAGTTTAGCTGTTACTAACTAAATTCAGTTAGCGCATGTCTAATATTTTAAAATTATGCAAAATTGAGCGTGCCAATTTTTATTATTTTTTGGCAGTTGGTACTGATGATAGTATAGTACATTATTACCAACTTTTATGGCAATCCAATAAATGATTTGCAAGTTATAATTTTTTAAATTTAAGTTCTTGTGACTAAATTCAGTTAGCGCATGTTTAATATTTTGAAATTATGCAAAATTGAGCGTGTCAAAGTTAACTAAATTTTTTCAATTGGTACTAATGATAGTACAGTACAATAATACTAAGTTTTACAAAAATCTAATAAGTAATTTGCAAGTTATGGTGTTTTTAGTTTAGCTTTTACTAACTAAATTCAGTTGGAGCATGTCTAATATTTTAAAATTATGCAAAATTGGACGTGTCAATTTTTATTATTTTTTGGCAGTTGGTACTGATGATAGTATAGTACATTATTACCAATTTTTATGGCAATCCAATAAATGGTTTGCAAGTTATAATTTTTTAAATTTAAGTTCTAGTGACTAAATTCAGTTAGCGCATGTCTAATATTTTAAAATTATGCAAAATTGAGCGTGCCAATTTTTATTATTTTTTGGCAGTTAGTACTGATAATAGTATAGTACTTTATTACCAATTTTTATGGCAATCCAATAAATGATTTGCAAGTTATAATTTTTTAAATTTAAGTTCTAGTGACTAAATTCAGTTAGCGCATGTCTAATATTTTAAAATTATGCAAAATTGAGCGTGTCAATTTTAATTATTTTTTGGCACTTGGTACTGATAATAGTATAGTACATTGGTACCAACTTTTATAAAAATTTAACAAATGGTTTGCAAATTATGACTTTTTAAATTTAAGTTCTTGTGACTAAATCTAGTTAGAGCATGTTTACTATTTTGAGATTATGTAAAACTGAGCGTGTCAAATTTAACTAAATTTTTGCAGTTGGTATTAATAATAGTACAGTACATTAATACTAAGTTTTACAAAAATCAAATAAGCAATTTGCAAGTTATGGTGTTTTTAGTTTTGCTTTTACTAACTAAATTCAGTTGGAGCATGTCTAATATTTTAAAATTATGCAAAATTGGACGTGTCAATTTTTATTATTTTTTGGCAGTTGGTACTGATGATAGTATAGTACATTATTACCAATTTTTATGGCAATCCAATAAATGGTTTGCAAGTTATAATTTTTTAAATTTAAGTTCTAGTGACTAAATTCAGTTAGCGCATGTCTAATATTTTAAAATTATGCAAAATTGAGCGTGCCAATTTTTATTATTTTTTGGCAGTTAGTACTGATGATAGTATAGTACTTTATTACCAATTTTTATGGCAATCCAATAAATGATTTGCAAGTTATAATTTTTTAAATTTAAGTTCTAGTGACTAAATTCAGTTAGCGCATGTCTAATATTTTAAAATTATGCAAAATTGAGCGTGTCAATTTTTATTATTTTTTGGTACTTGGTACTGATAATAGTATAGTACATTAGTAACAACTTTTATAAAAATTCAATAAATGGTTTGCAAGTTATGATTTTTTTAATTTAAGTTCTTGTGACTAAATCTAGTTTAATATTTTGAGATTATGTAAAACTGAGCGTGTCAAATTTAACTAAATGTTTGCAGTTATTATTAATAATAGTACAGTTGCGGCGTGGCCTTTTGGCGTAGGTTCCAAAAAAAAGGGCTCCAATTACTTTTACAAAAAGTAATAAAAATTAACAAAATCTTAATTTCCCAAATTAACATTTAATTTAAATAAAATAAATATTACAAGTAAATCAAAAGATAGAGCTAAGATTAAGCGAGCAAAACTTTAACTTTAATTTAAAAAAAATTATGCTTAACATAAAAAATTCCGCAACGCACAAGAAAAACATATATGTAGTGCAATGTCACAAAGAAAAAAAAACTGAGGTGTTCTCTTAGTACTTATGTACATATAAGAGGATAGAGTAGATCAAAAATACCATAACGATTATAATAAAAAAATTAATAATTAAATGCTGTCGTTTATAAAAACCTGAGTTTTTTTTATAAATGTTGTGTCCTTCCTAATGCCGGAGCCGGGGAAACGTAATAATTGGGAAGAACGTGGTTTTTATTCATGGCCGTTTCCTCTTGGGTCGGCGTAAATCCAGCGCAGTTCAATTTATTTCCAAATTAACGTCCCTCTTATTGGCATCCTTGCACACTTCTAATAGATGCATTAACGAACACAAAAGTAGAAAAAATAAAGGTTAAGGCAGCGGCTTTGTACGCCTCCTTAATATTCTTAATGAAAGTCCTAATATAATTGAATTAAGTTCACCGGCCAAATGCTAGCCGGACGGCACAATGTGGTTGGTTCCACGATCGAACGTAAAATGAGCCCGTATCGGAATTCCATTTCAAACGACAAAAACACAATATTTTGCAGACATATTTCTGCGACATTTATTTTAATTTTTTTTAGTTATATCAAAAAGAATTGAATTGAATTAAATTTAATAACAAGAAAATTTAACAAATAGAAATTAAACAAAAGGTAATTAATAATTAGTTAAGACACAAAATCATAGACATGCAGAAATATGCACGATAAAAACAAACTATGCAATAAAAAACGTTACACAGTACATTAATACTAAGTTTTACAGAAATTTAATAAGTAATTTGCAAGTTATAGTGTTTTTAGTTTAGCTTTTACTAACTAAATTCAGTTAGCGCATGTCTAATATTTTAAAATTCAATTTTAATTATTTTTTGGCAGTTGGTACTTATAATAGCATAATACATTATTACCAACTTTTATAAAAATTCAATAAATGGTTTGCAAGTTATGATTTTTTGAATATAAATTCTTATGACTAAATCCAGTTAAAGCATGTTTAATATTTTGAGATTATTCAAAATTGAGCGTGTCAAATTTAACTAAATTTTTGCAGTTGGTATTAATAATAGTACAGTACATTAATACTAAGTTTTACAAAAATCTAATAAGTAATTTGCAAGTTATGGTGTTTTTAGTTTAGCTTTTACTAACTAAATTCAGTTACCGCATGTCTAATATTTTAAAATTATGCAAAATTGAGCGTGTCAATTTTTATTATTTTTTGGCAGTTGGTGCTGATAATAGTATAGTACATTAGTACCAACTTTTATAAAAATCCAATGAATGGTTTGCAAGTTATGACTGAATTTAATTGGCATCATGTCAAATAGTTTCAGATTATTACATATTTTAGCCAAGTTACAAACTTAATTTAGCAAAGGTGCAAACCAAACTTAATTTTATCTTATGTTTATCAAGTTTAATAAAATAATAAATAAAATAATATAAATAAACGTTTTTAGCCAAGTTGCAAACTTTTTTAAGCAAAGTAATTGTCAAATGTATTTTTGAAAAGTTCAATATAGTTTATAATTAAATAATTAATTTTATTAAATTATGAACTATTTTAGCCGAGTTACAAACCATACTATATGACAATTAAAAGAATTAATTTTAATAAATTTTGAACTATTTAGCCAAGTTGCAAACCATTTGTAGCAAAGTTACAAACCAAACTAGTGACAATTGTATTCTAATTGCGCCACAACTAATTTGGAATAGAATAAATTACTTTTCATTAAAATTTAATTTAATTACAATAATTTAGCAAAGTTGTAAACCATATTTAGCAAAGTTACAAACCAAACTAGTTGAAAATTATATTTTAATTGCGCCACAACTAATTTAAAATGTAATAAACTACTTTTTATTAAAATTTAATTTGATTACACTAATTTAGCCAAGCTGCAAACCATATTTAGCAAAGTTTCAAACCAAACTAGTTAACAATTGTGTTTTAATTGCGCCACAACTAATTTAAAATGTAATGTAAACTACTTTTTATTAAAATTTATTACATACAAAAGCAGTGCCGTAACTGCCCCCGCACCGGGCGCAGGCCGGTTGGGGGGCGCAAATAATATGTCAAAAACATGATTTTCAATATTTTAAATAACAAAGAAAAAAATTAAAAATTTGCTAGCAATAAAATTAAAAGATAGCGAAAATCACTATGAACAGAGACCGTTGAAAAAATCTAAGTTTTTTTTCAATGTGACACATTAAATAATGTATATTTTTCAATTTACAAGAAAATTAGCTAATGGGCAATATTTGGACCAAACATGGTTATTTATAATAGAAAACGGAAAGCAATATTTTGCTTCGTTGTCTTCTTTTTAATTAAGATCAATTAAATAACTCAGCTGTATCATCTTTAGCCAATACAAAAAAGGGTTTAGTGACTGACGACTTTTAAGTCCGCGAGTACCCGAATGAAAAATCAGCTTTTTACCTATAAAACGTCATAAAATGAAAAACTTTAGAAATTTTTTGCAAAAGATGAATTGACGTATCTATCTAAAGTGCAATAGACCATAAGAATGAATATTTAGCATTTCCTCTAAGTTGCAAAAAAATTGGTGAGCCTCATTTTGGCATATGTTTAGGCGCAACTGATATTTAAGTATAACCCAGAATTAAGGCCACACATCAAATCTCATAAAAAAGGCAAGTTTGTATTTTTTTCACTTATACAATATGAAATAATTGAGTTAATGGGAAATGCTGTACTAAGACATTAATAAAAAAGTAAAAACAGCTAAGTAAGTACTTCTCTACATTGTTTGACTGCACCCCCAATGTATTACATCATGAGCAATTGTCGCAAATTTTAAAATTTGTTAATGTAACGGACAAGTTATCGTTAAAAAACTTTTTATTGACTTTAATTACTCACACAAAAAAAACTAGTAAAGAATTAGTCAAAAAAATTTTAAAAAAATTCGAGAAAAATGGATCGAGTATAATCGATATTAGAAGACAAGAATATAACAACGAAAATAACATGAGTAGAAAGTACAGTGATGTTTAAGCGAAAACAAAATGTCAAAAGCAAGACCAATTTGTACCATGTACCGCATATAGCCTTAATTTAATACCCTTTCAAGTGCCAGTGTTACGACAGATATAGTAACTTTTTTGAAATTGTTCAAAACGTATTTTTGGGATCTACTATTTGTTGGTAAATACTAATAAATCATTCAGATACCCGATGGTTATCAAAAGCAAAAGCAGTTCCTTATTTTTAAATAATGTTTAAAACTGAGACTGTGATAAAAGAAGTATAGAAAGCATTTTTTACAAAAAAGAAGAAAACGGTCTAAATACACGATATGGAAGTTTATATGCAAGTTAAAGGTTGAAGTTAAAAGTTTTTTAACGTTACCGGTTACAACTGGATTATGCAAAACAAGTTAAACTTATTAAAACAAATTTAAGGTCGACTATGGGTCTAGAAAAATTGTCAAAAGGGGTGTATTCTGTAAAAATAAATGTTAATTTTAACAACCTATTTAAATTAAAAGTCTGTTAAAGTCATATTTGTTATTCTGTAAAACACAAATCTGTTAAAATTTTAACAGCTGTTAAGTTAAAAAATTTAAAGGCATGTAAATACATGCCTTTAATTTTTAACAGGGTTAAAAAAAAATTTGCATGAAAGAAGAAAGTAAGTTATTAAACAATTGTAAAATGCTTCAATAAAAGAATTTTGTATTTTTAAGGAATCGGCTGAGATTATATAATCGATAGCTACGGGATATGTCAAATCCATTTGGACTTCGGAAACTTCGTTTTTTTAAATTATTTTGTCTAAATAAAATTGCAGCCCAATATTTAATTAATGCTATTACTTCTCATTTGGCAGATATACGAAGAAATACTGCAACACCAAACTATTGGTTTTGTGTGCATTGCATATTTATGGACATGGTCGTTACCAGGCTTTTTAAGTCGTTCTTTCGCGTTTCGACATTTTAATTCACTTTAATGCCCGTATGACACTATCTAGAATTCATTATAGAATTATATATGTATATAATTATGGATGGAACTTAAAAAAGTCTGTAAAATGCACAAATGATCATCAATTTTATTGTAGATTAAAGTTTTAAAAATATTTTTAGTTTTTCTTTATAATTGACGCAAAAAATGTACAAATTAACAGTTTTATAAAAATAGTTAGGTTATATTATAAATGCTATTTTTCACATTTTATGTGTTAATTATAAGAAAAGCCTAAAAATATTCTTATATATGGGTAATTACATTACTTTTCGACTAATTTGAAAAAGTCGACCTCTTTGATTTTGCTCAAATTTTCAGGAATCAAACAATGGATGAAAAAAATTAAGATTTCCAAAATTTTGGACATTAGAATAATGCTTGTTCAAAATGACACACATTTGAAGGTCAGAAATTTCTCAATAAAACGTCTTTTTTTGCTTATTTTGTATATCAATTTTTGGGCTTCTGGAAAAAGATAAAAAGGTCCACGATGGCTCAAATTATTTCTTATTACATATACTTTAATACCCATATTTTTATGTTTAATATTGTGGCAGTCATTTTGATATATTAAGTTTCAAACATTATTCCAAAAAAAACCGTAAATTTAGCAGAATCGCAAAACTTTGCTTTCTTCAAACCGTTCTAACTTTGTCAAATCTTAATAAAATTTGATCCACAAGGTCTAGATTTCTTCGTGTTTAATTTCTTTTTAAAGTGATCACACAAGACTTATAGAATCAATACGTATACACCACTATTTTGATGCAGGAAATTGCACATTATTTTGCGATCTTCAAAACTTGTAATTTTTAGGTCCCGAAAAAGCGCTGTCACCCTATGTTGATTTTAGTCAAAATTTCAGTAAATATTCTTTAGAGCACAAGAAAAAAGGTTATCTATATGAGAAATAGTATATTGGGCATCATCAAGAATTTTTTAATGTTCAAAAATTGTCAAAATTGATAAACCGCACATTTTTGTATCTCAATTTTTAGGTTTTAAGAAAAAAATAAAAAAGTCCACGATGGCTCAAAATATTTCTTATTACATGTACTTTAAATCCCATATTTGTTTATTTAATGTTGAGGCAGTCATTTTGATATATCAAGCTTCAAACATTATTTCAAAAAAACCCGTAAATTTAGCAAAATTGCAAAATTATGCTTTTTAAACAAACCATAATTCGTTAAAACTTTGTCAAATTTTAAAGAAATTTGATCCACAAGGTCTAGATTTCTTTGTGTTTAATCTTTCTTTAAAGTGATTAGACAAGACTTATATTAATACATATTCACCACTATTTTTAGGTTCCGAAATATCGCTTATGTCAATTTCAGTCAAAATTTCAGTAAATACTTTTTAGACCACAAGAAAAAAGGTTATTTATATGAAAAATGGTATATTGGGCATTATCAAGAATTTTTTTATATTCAATAATCGTCAAAATCGGCACTGTTCTTCAGAAAATCTAAATAACTTTTTGTCTTGCTTGCTTTGTTTTTAAAATAGTCAACAAATACAAAATATTTAAAAAAACTTTTTATTTAGCAAATAAAACACAAACAAAACAAAATTACTTTAACAAGTGTGCATTGATGCAAGCTTTTGATATTTGTTAAAACAGTTTTCTTTGGTTCGGTTAATAAAATTTGATAAAAATGCTGTTCAACAACGGAGAATACGCAGATATTATTTTTATTTACGGATTCTGTAATGGTAATGCCCTAGAAATTAAGATTTGCCGACAGAAAGCAACTTTTTTGACGCAATTTTTAGTGAAAATGTTCACCCATATTATTATCAAAACTACACCTTCAACCAGGCGATGCAGCACAACGAGTTGCATTTTCTCAATGGCTTCTTGATAATACCTGATATATCATTTTTCAAATAAATAACCTTTTTTCTTGTAGTCCGAAGAGTAATTACTGAAATTTTGACCAAAATTGACATAGGGTGACAGCCTTTTTTCGGGACCTACAAATTACAAGTTTTGAAGATCGCAAAAACATGTGCAACTTCTTGCATATAAATTGATTCTATAAGTCTAATGTGATTACTTTAAAGAAAGATTGAACACAAAGAAATCTAGACCTTGTAGATCAAATTTCTTATTTCATAATTTTGCAATTTTTCAAATTTACGTTTTTTTTTTAAATAATGTTTAAAGCTTGATATACCAAAATATCTGACTCAGAATTAAATATACGAATAATGGCTTTAAAGTACATGCAATTAGAAATACTTTGAGCCACCGTAGACCTTCTTATCTTTTTCCAGAGGCCCAAAGATTCAAAAATGTGTCTTTTGCCGATTTTGACAATTTTTGAATATTAAAAAATTCTTGAAAATGCCCAATATACTATTTCATTTATAGATAACCTTTTTTCTTGCGATCTAAAGAGTATTTACTGAAATTTTGACTAAAATCGACATAGGGTAACAGCGCTTTTTTGGGACCTGAAAATTACAAGTTTTGAAGATCGCGATAACATGTGCAACTTCCTGCATCAGAATAATGGTGTATACGTATTGATTCTATAAGTTTTGTGTGATCACTTTATAAAGAAATATATTTGTTAAGATTTGGCAAACGGTTTAAAAAAAGCAAAATTTTGCGATTTTGCTAAATTTACGTTTTTTTTTTGGATCAATGTTTGAAGTTTAATATATCAAAATGACAACCACGATATTAAACATAAAAATATGGGTTTTAAAGTACATGTAATAAGGAATAATTTGAGCCACCTTAGACCTTTTTATTTTTTTCCAGAAACCCAAAAATTGAGATACAAAATATGCTAAAAAAGACGTTTTATTGTAAAATTTTGGGAATCTCATTTTTTCATCTATATTTTGATCTCTGAAAATTTGAACAAAATCAAAGAGGTCAACTTTTTCAAATTAGTCAAAAAGTAATTGAATTACCCATATATAATACAAGATATAATTACTGACAGTGTAATACGGGCATTAAAACTAAGAGGATTATTGTAGCTGCGTTCGGTAATCTTACTCGTGTCATTCTTTTTATTCTTTTTGTTCGAGTAATGTTTTTGGAGTGCACGGAATCATTTTTTGACCGTTTGGCTATTACGGAGTGGAATAAAAAAAAGCAACTCTATTTACCCTACCTCGACTAGCGTGGATATAGTAGTCAGCAGCAGAAGTTGGAGCGTAGTTTAAAATTATTGCATCGTGATTAACATGGGAAAACAAAAATTTTATATTTGAAGATAAAAGTAATTCTAAAAATAATTTTATAAAATTCTAATTGCTATTAATATGAAAAACAATAATTAAGCAACAATAATGGACTCAGATAAAATTAGATAGATTTATTTAATTTATATGTTTTAATTGTATGTACATTTTAAAGTTGTACTCATCTCTCTCGTAAAAGAAATACAGTAAATATCTAATATTCATATAAAAACTAGAAAAATTAAATTATTATTATTTTTAATGTTTAGCAAAAGAAATTGATTTTGTATTTATGGATGAAAATTTAAGAAATATATTAAACATTTCTCCAAACAACGATGAAGAAAAACATAATTTAACTTTTTTGCAGTATTTAGTATTATGGGAAACATTTTGTAAATTGTTTGTTGTGATCATGTGACAATAATCTACTTCAACACTACTCTTCATCATCATCATCATCATCATCATCATCATTGTCTAGCAGTTTTGCGTCCACTGCAGGACATAAGCCTCTTCTCTGCTTGGAAATGCTGGCAACTTACTTTTCAAGGGACCTACAGTTTTTAAGTGGATTCCGAACCACTGGAGAGAATTATCACACTCCTCAGAGAAGGTTTTAGCCGTAAAAGCCCCCGCTGGCAAGGCGGATTGGAGAGTGGGAGAGCGTATAGAAAGTGAAAAGTATATCACGGTATATGGGAATCGAACCCACGATCTTCGGTACAGCGGCCGGATGCCTAGACCACTGCGCCACGCTCTCTTAACACTACTCTTACTCTAAATTTAATAGCCAAACGCAGCTTGTGTTGAGATTACTTACGATCACAGACGTTTGCCAATTTTTGAGGTTAAGTCTGACGTAAGTTTTGTGGTTCAAGAAAAGACATGATTTGCACGTATAAATGTAGAGATTTGTATCTAACTTCATGACTAATATATTTTTAACAAGCTGTTAAAATAAACATAAAATTTTACAGAATACACCCATTATCTATTTAAAAATCCGTATAGCAAGACTACTTGACTATAATAACATTGTTAAAGAATTTGCCTCAACCAAGGGTTAAGAGTTTTTGTTGCAAATGTTTTTAAATTTGTATTGTATTGTAGTTTATATCAATACATAAATAAATAAATAATTTATTGTTTAATTTAATTTAAACCTAGTTACGGCACTGTACAGAAGTAATAAATTATCTTATTTAATATAAAAATATAAGCTTACCTAGCATTAGATATTACTGGTACATCAACTTTGACACCTAACGGAATTGTGAACGGAAATCAATATAAAATTGACTAATTGATAAAGATTATTATCAATTAAGTATAATAATAATCTTTATCAATTAAGGCTGGGTTTAGTCGCCCCGTCTTGTTGTGGTGCCACTAGTAGTATTGTTATGGAAAAATATTAAATCCTATCACATCTACGAGAATATCAGTAAACTTTTATCTCTAAAAAAATAGTGACACGTACAGCGCTAATTTTAAATTAAAATTGGTTCTTATAGGATAAAACGCCAACCAACTCAATATCCAAACAATAAGATTTTAGTCATCACTCTTTTTATATGTTAATCTACATACAATATTCTATGTCTTTTGGTTAAAAATTTGAAGTTACATTTAACGAGTAAAAATTTTATAAAAAACTAATTAAAAACGTCACTTTTTAAAAATTAATTGCGAAGAAACGACTTATTTCATCAAATTTCTACAAATTTGAGGACACAGATTGGACTCTTTTCTACAATGTGTGAAAATTTTATTCAATTATATTCAGTCGTTTTCTTGCTGAGTTGGGTGCTGTAAACCCTTATAATAGTACCACTATTTTCCCTCCTTAAGTACGTAATTTTATATTGAATCATCTTTTATTTATTTATTGTAGATTAAATGGTACATAAATTTTTTTATTAGTACTACAAATCTAAAACTAATTGAAACTGTTTGTTGGTTGAGCATACCGACCTCTTTGATTTTTAACAAAAATGGCAACTTTGGCTTCTACAAATAATTTGATAATTGATTTATTTTTTTACCAGTACATTTAGTTTCCTCCCACCCACTCAAGTGTTTGTGGTAAAAAACTTTGACCACAAACACTTAGGCGGGTGGGTGGGCAACACTAATCTTGACTACACATCCAGAACATCTGAATTTAGTTCCTGCCCACCCATCCAAGTGTTTGTGGTAAAGAAAATTGATCACAGACATTTGGGCGGGTGGGTGGGCAACAATAATCCTAGGTACACGTCCAGAACATCTAAATTTAGCTCTTTAGCACCCGCCTACCCACCCAAGTGTTTGTGGTTAAGAAATTTGATCACAAACATTTGGGCGGGTGGGTGGGCATAAACATGTGGGTGGGTGTTTGGTAGATTAGTGTTGCCCACCAACACTAATCCAAACCACACACACACAATCTTCAAACTTAGTTTCCAACCACCCACCTAAGTGTTTGTAATTAAGAAATTAGATCAAGAACATTTGGGCGGGTGGCTGGAGAGCACAAATTCAAACTACACGCCCACTACGTTCAAACTTTGTTTCCCCCCACCCACCCAAGTTTGTAGTCAAGAAATTTGATCATAAACACGTGGGTGGACAACACTAATCCAAATCACGCATAATTTAAACTCTAAACCAGCTTGTTGTCCGTTAAATTTATTTCCAAATAAATTATTTTGCCTATGAATTTCTTATCCTCATTATGTTTATTGTTTTTATTTGGTTTACCATCTTTATGTGGTTCGTAAGTTTTTTTTCTAAATAGTTTACATATATCAGGTCTAGGTCCTCTAGGCCCACTAGGTTGATTGGTCTGTTAAATCCTCCACTTAATGTAGTAGCATCATTTGCGTTAGAAATTTGAGTATTTCTATTTCCATTTGTTTGTTCTGAAATGAATCCTAAATGTCTTTAAAGTATCTTCAATATTTTACCACAGTTTTTAATGTTTTCAAATTATTTATTCTTAACGTTTTTTAACATTGTCCAATTTTGTTAGTCAGCCAAAAGTTCCAAAATTTGTTCCACAATTTTCTTGAAAAACCTAATAAATGTTTTCAATGCTTTCACATTGTCACAAATGTATCCAATTGCAGCGTGGTTTCAAATGTTCAAAAATGTTTCCAAAATATTTTATTGGTTCTCCAAATGTTCCAACATTGTTCAGAATTAATTTATTGTTCCAAATTTTTTTTAATAATAGTAAGATTGTTTATAAATTTGTCTAATGATTCAAGGTCATTATTAATTATTAGTAATGTTTTAACATTGTTTTCTTGCTTTACAATGTTAATAATTGCTTCAAATCATTTTAAATGTTACAAATTTGCAACCAAAACCACCAATTTTTTTAAAAATGTTTTCACGTTGCTATTAACATTCAAAATTATATCCAATTGTTTTCAATGTACAGAACATTGTTTTGTTATGTTTGCCTAAAAGTTTAGAAAGTTTTCACCGTGTTACAACACTGTCCTACATGTTTGTCTATTCTTTATAAGAGTTTGCTTTATCTTTACAATTCCCTCAATGTTTTTACGTCATTACTAAGACTTCAGTTTTACTTAATAGTGGCCAAATTGTTATAAATGTTGTTGTACTTCATTCCAAATTATTGGTTTGATACTATGTTCTGGAGTGGCCCACTCAAGTATACGTCATTAAGAAATTTAATGTTTGTTTTCTATGCGGACGTTAAAAAAAGAAGGTTGTGATCTAACTTCTATTCTCCATTCTAAACTATTGGTCCGTTACTATGTTTTAGAGTGGTCCACCCACCTAAGTGTTTGTCATCAAGAAATTAAATGTTTGTCTTTTATGCGGACGTCAGAAGTCATTTTGTCCCAAGAGAAAGTCGTAATCTAACTTCCTGATAAGTAGCACATAGGTGGGTGGGTGGGCCACTCTATTCTAAACTAATGGTCCGTTACTATGTTTTAGAGTATCCCACCCAAGTGTCCGTCATCAAGAAATTTATTATTCAGTTTTTATGCGGACGTCAGAAGTCATTTTATTACAAGAAAGGGTTGCAATCTAACTTTCTGATAAGTAGCACATAAGTGGGTGGGTGGGCCACTCATATTCTAAACTATTGGTCCGTTACTATGTTTTTGAGTAGCCCACCCACCCACCCAAGTGTCCGTCATCAAGAAATTTAATATTTGGTTTCTATGTGAACTCAAAAGTCATTTTTTATCACAAGAGAAAGTTGTAATCTAACTTTTTGATAAGAAACACATGGGTAGGTGGGCGGGTCACTCCAATCTAAACTATTGGTTTGTTATTATGTTTTGGAGTAGCCCACCCACCCACTCAAGTGTCCGTCATCAATAAATTTAATATTTGATTCCTATGCGGACGTCAGAAGTCATTTTATCACAAGAGAAGGTCATAATCTAACTTTTTGATAAGTAGCACATGGGTGGGTGGGTGGGCCACTCCATTCTAACCTATTGGTCCATTACTATATTTTGGAGTAGCCCACCCACCCACCCAAGTGTCCGTCATCAATAAATTCAATATTTGATTCCTATGCGGACGTCAGAAGTCATTTTATCACAAGAGAAGGTCATAATCTAACTTTTTGATAAGTAGCACATGGGTGGGTGGGTGGGCCACTCCATTCTAAACTATTGGTCCATTACTATATTTTGGAGTAACCCACCCACCCACTCAAGAGTCCGTCATCAATAAATTTAATATTTGGCTCCTATGCAGACGTCAGAAATAATTTTATCACAAGAGAACGTCGTAATCTAATTTCCTGATAACTAAACACTTGGGTGGGTGGGTGGGCCACTCCATTCTAAACTATTGGTCCGTTACTATGTTTTTGAGTACCCACCTACCCACCCAAGTGTCCGTCATCAAGAAATTTAATATTTGGTTCCTATGCAGACGTCAGAAGTAGTTTTATCACAAGAGAAAGTCGTAATCTAACTTCCTGATAAGTAGCACATAAGTGGGTGGGTGGGCCACTTCATTCTAAACTATTGGTCCGTTACTATGTTTTTGAGTCGCCCACCCACCCACCCAAGTGTCCGTCATCAATAAATTTAATATTTGGTTTCTATGTGAACTCAAAAGTCATTTTTTATCACAAGAGAAAGTTGTAATCTAACTTTATGATAAGAAACACATGGGTGGGTGGGTGGGCCACTCCATTCTAAAGTATTGGTCCATTACTATATTTTGGAGTAGCCCACCCACCCACCTACCCAAGTGTCCGTCATCAATAAATTTAATATTTGATACCTATGCGGACGTCAGAAGTCATTTTATCACAAGAGAAGGTCATAATCTAACTTTTTGATAAGTAGCACATGGGTGGGTGGCTGGGCCACTCCATTCTAAACTATTGGTCCATTACTATAATTTGGAGTAGCCCACCCACCAAGAAATTTTATATTTGGTTTCTATGTGGACGTCAAAAGTCATTTTTTATCACAAGAGAAAGTTGTAATCTAACTTTTTGATAAGAAACACATGGGTGGGTCACTCCAATCTAAACTATTGGTTTGTTATTATGTTTTGGAGTAACCCACCCACCTACCCAAGTGTCCGTCATCAATAAATTCAATATTTGATTCCTATGCGGACGTCAGAAGTCATTTTATCACAAGAGAAGGTCATAATCTAACTTTTTGATAAGTAGCACATGGGTGGGTGGGTGGGCCACTCCATTCTAAACTATTGGTCCATTACTATATTTTGGAGTAACCCACCCACCCACTCAAGAGTCCGTCATCAATAAATATAATATTTGGCTCCTATGCAGACGTCAGAAATAATTTTATCACAAGAGAACGTCGTAATCTAACTTCCTGATAACTAAACATTTGGGTGGGTGGGTGGGCCACTCCATTCTAAACTATTGGTCCGTTACTATGTTTTTGAGTACCCACCTACCCACCCAAGTGTCTGTCATCAAGAAATTTAATATTTGGTTCCTATGCAGACGTCAGAAGTAGTTTTATCACAAGAGAAAGTCGTAATCAAACTTCCTGATAAGTAGCACATAAGTGGGTGGGTGGGCCACTTCATTCTAAACTATTGGTCCGTTACTATGTTTTTGAGTCGCCCACCCACCCACCCAAGTGTCCGTCATCAATAAATTTAATATTTGGTTTCTTTGTGAACTCAAAAGTCATTTTTTATCACAAGAGAAAGTTGTAATCTAACTTTATGATAAGAAACACATGGGTGGGTGGGCCACTCCATTCTAAACTATTGGTCCATTACTATATTTTGGAGTAGCCCACCCACCCACCCAAGTGTCCGTCATCAATAAATTTAATATTTGATACCTATGCGGACGTCAGAAGTCATTTTATCACAAGAGAAGGTCATAATCTAACTTTTTGATAAGTAGCACATGGGTGGGTGGCTGGGCCACTCCATTCTAAACTATTGGTCCATTACTATATTTTAGAGTAGCCCACCCACCCACCCAAGTGTCCGTCATCAAGAAATTTAATATTTGGTTTCTATGTGAACTCAAAAGTCATTTTTTATCACAAGAGAAAGTTGTAATCTAACTTTTTGATAAGAAACACATGGGTGGGTCACTCCAATCTAAACTATTGGTTTGTTATTATGTTTTGGAGTAGCCCACCCACCCACTCAAGTGTCCGTCATCAAGAAATTTAATATTTGGTTCCTATGCGGACGTCAATAGTCATTTTATCACAAGAGAAGGTTATAATCTAACTTCTTAATAAGTAGCACATGGGTGGGTGGGCCACTCCATTCTAAACTATTGGTCCGTTACTATGTTTTGAAACAGCCTAGCCACCCACCCAAGTGTTCGTCATTACATAATTTAATGTTTGTCTTCTATGCGGACGTCAGATATCATTTTGTCACAAAAGAGTCGTGATCTAAAACAGATGACTGGGTGAGTGGGCCACTCCATTCCAAACTATTATTTCAAAATAATGTTTTGGAGTGGAGTGCACTTAGGCCTCATTGCCCTCCAGTTGTAATCCTTACTCTTCCGTCCTAACACACAGCTAACCTACGTGATCGATGTATGCTAACACATTGCTTGTAGGAGTTTTTATGCTGACCATTTAAAACTAATTATTTTAACAAATTTACGGAGCACGTGTTACGGTTTTCAAGACGTATTATGCTTTATATGTTATAAAAAAAGTAAAAAGTATAACTTCAAAAAGAGTATGTTACTAAAAAAAGTATATATATACAAAACTAATAATTACATTATAAATATTGAGGTAGTCATGAGATAATATATAAAATTAAATCAAGCAAATAATCATTTAAGTTGAGTCACATTTCTAAATATTTTATTTACACATTATGCGTTGGTTTTGAAATGCAGCTGGGTGTGAATTATGCGGTTATGGTTTTATTGATATAAATAATAAAATAAAACATGATAAGATAAAAACAGGGCTTGGTTGTATGTAATTTCAAAATATATAAACATTCTGATTTTCCATAAATGATTTTAATTTAAATAATTTTGGGTTTTCAATATTATTTATATTTTATGCTTCACAAAATTATCACTTTTGATTAAGATGAAATAATTTTTTTATAAAAAATCTATTTTATTAATTAAAATAGAATCAAAATAAATGTTTAAACTGAGCGGCTTGACAATGAGCTATCAACAATTTTATGAAACAATTGTCAAATTGTTATTGAAATTATTGATTTGTTATTTATTTTTGATGTTCTTTTTATCCGTTTGGTTAAAATAAATGTTCTTAATATGAAGTTCAGGAGTTTACTCAAATATGGTACATTTTATAAAAAAATACTCAAAATTAAAAAACCGTAAAAATATTTGAAAAAATAAATTAAAAAAATAATTTAAACGATATAACTTGTTGGAGAATTATATGAAATTGCTTACAAACGGTTGGGACCGTACTGATCATGAACAAATATTGATTTATATCCATAAAGCGGAGTCACTTATGACGGTTTCAATTTATGTTTGTTAGCAAATACTTACATATTTATTCATATATTTACATAGAGTTGTAACGTATTTATTTATTCTTATGTAGCGTCTTCAGGAGTTTGATTTCTGGAAATCATAAAAAAGACATTTAAGAAAAGAATATAGACTAATGTAATTTTAAATGAATTTATTTCAATAATATTTCAGTATTTCAAATTCTTAACTAATTAAACTAAAATAAACATTTACTGTGGTTTAAAGTAGATATTGTGTGAGCTTCAATACAAGAAACCGCTTAAGGTACAAAGTAAAGGATAATTTATGAGATTATAACTATAGCATATAAAGATAATCAACTCTTGTTACTACAATATGAACCACATATAAAAAAGTTTTCAATAAATATAAAAGATATGTGTATAATAGTTTTTAGAATATACTTCTACATATTTATTATAACGGTTATTTTATCAGTTTCTATATTTACTTTATTTTTGATAAATTAAAAATGTTTATGTAAACAAACTAATCTATTTTGTTGTTTAATCAAGCTTTGATGCAAAGGGTGATAGACAAACTGATAATTTACTGACATATTTATTTCTAAAATTTCACTAAATAACAAAAAAGTTTATAATATAAATTTTTTGCCAACATGACGCTTTAGTTAAAAACTTTAACTTAAAAACTAAGCTAACAATGCCAGGTTTTAAATCAATAGAGTTCAAAAATAAAATCAAAAAAAGTTAACTGATATTGCTAAAGTTTACCTTAAATCTCAAATTGATAAAATTTGGTTATAAGTTACTACAATCCGGCTTAAATGTCAAAATCAGGCTTTAATTTGTTGAAATATTGAAAGCATTTTATTGTTAAAATTTTACTATAAAATTTTGATAGAAAACTGAAGGATACACTTTTTAAAACTGTATAAAAAATCGGACAGAAAAACCGATAGACAACTCAACAAGTGAGACAAGATGTAGGTGAAATAACAAAAAAAAATATATGGAAGCAAACAAAAAGCGCCCATTGTGGATGGAATACAAAATGAAGATCTGATTGAGAAACTGAGTGAGATAATAAATGAAGTATGGAAAAGAAAAGGGTTTCCTAAAAAATCTAAGATCTACGACATGGTACTAGAAAAAATACTGAATAAAGAATTAGAGAGGAATGGAATTTGGAGGCTCGGGAATGGTGGATATGGCACGGTCCAACGTCCGGCGCCCTTATTCACCAAGAAAGGATTGTAATTTTTAGGAAGTTTTAAATAATTGTGGATTTTAAATCGGTTAGGTTTACTGGATCAGCTCTTAAATTTCCACTAAATTGTTTTTTTTTTTGGGCTAGTAAAATCTTCTATAAGATTGACAAGTGTCGGATTTATTTCCTCAAGTTGAAATGCCTACCGACTAAAAACCGCCCAATAATAAATGCCAAATGGAAGTTCGAGATCTTACGGCTCATGTACCTTCCTTTAGTTAGATTTAGATATAGTGTATTTGTTAGTATTAAGCTCTATAGGCTGCGAAGAAATCTGAATTGTTAGAACTGAAGCGGCTGGTTTTATAGGAGACAAAAAAGAAAGAGATAAATCTAAACACAAATACACATGTACCACCGGTTGCATAAAATTAACATTAATTTATAATAAACAAATATACATAACAAAATAATATAAGAAGCACACCCACGCAAAATATAACATAAGTTTGCCCCAAGCCATAATAATACACAAAATATACTGCATTTTACGCAAGCTGACCAGACATACTATTTTTTAGTAACACATACTCTTTTTAAAGTTACAATACTCTTTACTCTTTTTAATTTAAAATAACAAAAAATTTACTCTTTTTTTTCAGTTGAGTCCTAATAATTCTAATTGTTTATCAATAAAAGTTTTTTGTTTTTAAATAACAACTTGTTAACTGTGTGTTACTGTGTTTACGGTATTGGGCAGTATTTTTTGTTTGTCTTTGCTTTGTTCCAGTTGACTAATTGGATGCATTTATAATATTAATTAAGACTACCGCAATCTATTTCATTTCTACGTCATTATTAAGACGGTTTAAAAAAAAAAGTACACAGTTTTGTTATTTTCTTTATCCTATTATTAAAGCACTTTTCAAATCCGCTCATAAAATATTAAATATTTTCAAAAATAATCTTTACAAAAAAGTGTAAAATTGTTTTGAAACATTAAAATATCAGAAAGCACCAAAATCTGACCACAACTGTTGAAAAGTGTACAATTCTATTCATTACATTTCAAAAATAGTAAAAATCCGGCCTTTAAACATGAACATATTGTTAAAAAATAACATAATAAAAAGTTTATGTTGAAAAAAATGAAAATTATTTTTTTATAAAATATTAAAAATATCAAAATCCGGTTTAATAAATGCAAGATTCTATTAATAAAATGTGAAAAATAACAAAATATTCTCTAAAAAAGGCAATGAATTAATGAAAAAAGCAAAAAAAAATGATAAAAATTTAATTTATAAAATGTCAAATGCAAAATTTAATTCATGAAATTATAAAATCCGGCCATAAAGTTTCAAAATATTGTCAGAAAGTATTAAAATCCGGCCTTAAACTGTTACAATATTCAAAAATCTATTCATAAAATGTCAAAAATAGCAAAATGTGGTCATAAAGTTTAAAAAACAGCAATTTTCTTTTCATGAAATTACAAAAATACCAACATTCCGTCATAATCTGTTAAAAAATGTAAAAATTCTATTCATTAAATGTCAATAATAGCAAATAAATTGTAAACAAGTTGTAAATTCTATTCACAAGACGTTAATAATAAGAAAACTCGACCATAACGTATCAAAATAATGCCAGAAAGAACTATAATCTGTTAAAAAGTGCAAATTTCTATTCATAAAATATCAAAACTGTCAACATCCGGTCATAATATGGTAAAATGTGCAAAATTTTATTCATAAAATGTCAAAATCCGGCCATAAACTGTTAAATGCAGTCATGAAATATTTAAATATCATCAAAAGTACAAACTGTTAAAATGTTTATCATTTTATATATGAAAAGTCCGGATGTGGTCCGTTGTAAGTGTGTAACGTGTACACACATTTAGAGGTTGTACCATAAGAGTGTGTAGATGTAAGAAACAAAATTAAAAACTTGAAAAAATGGGTTTGAGAAACTGCATATCAGCGTGACATTGAAATTTTCCTTAGCTGCGTCTTTAGTTTTTTTGTTTGCACGGAAATAATCGTTGTTGAGTATATATATATATTCAATTAACTTTCTACCCGTTAGGGTGTAAGCTGTTTTCTATTTATTGTACATTTTTTTTAATTAGTTCCTTCCATTTCTCCCGGTCCTTCGCCATCTTCTTTGCTTCGTTCACTTGTAACCCTCTTTTTTCTATCAGTCCTTGCACTATTTCGTCCCATGATTTCCTTGATCTCCCACGTCTCTTTTCTTTTGGCATTCTGCTTTCCCATACTCTTTTCACTTGCGCCTTTTTGTCCATTCTTTGTAGGTGGCCCCACCATCCTAATTGTCTTTCTTCTATGAACTCTTCTATTCCTTTAATTTCCAGTTTTTTCCTTATCTCTTCACTTCTTATTTTGTCCATTATATTTGCTCCATATACTTTCCTTAAGTACTTCATTTCAGTGGCTCTTATTTTGCTTACTTCTTTTTGTGTTAAAACCCATGATTCGCATCCATACGTTAGTGTTGGTCTACATATTACTTTGTATATCTTCATTTTTGTTGTTCTCGTGATTTCTTTCTTGTATAGTATTAGTTTATTTAGTGCCTGATATGACTTGTTTGTGTTCCTTATTCGTGTGTTGATGTCTATTTCTTGGCTTCCATTTTCGTCTATTGTCACTCCCAGGTATTTGTATTCTTTAACTTGTTGTATTTGTTTTTGGTTCAGGCTTATTTTGGTTTGTATTGGATCTTTTGATATCACTACAATTTTTGTTTTTTCTGTGTTCATTTTCATTCCATTCTTCATTAGTTCGTCATGCCATATCTTCAGTTTGTCTTGTAGTTCTTTCTCCGATCCTGCAATTACTGCGATGTCATCTGCAAAAGCACACATACTTATGTATACCCTCATCATGTTCTTGTATCCAATGTGTAGCCCTTTTGTTTTCTTTCCCACTTCTTTTATAATTTCATCAATGAACGCAATGAATAGTAATGGGCTGAGGCTCTCTCCTTGTCTAACTACCTGTTTGGTTTCAAATTCTTCAGATTGTTGGTTTTTACTGATTACTATATTTCTTGTTCTTTTATATATGCATTTACACATTTGTCTTAGTTTGTGGTCGACACCTTTCTTAACTAAGCGTTCCCATATTTTTAGCCTAGGTACCATGTTAAACGCCTTTTCCATGTCTATGAATGCTATGTATAGCTTTTTGCCCGTTGTTTTTGCTCTGTTTATTAACGTTTTTAATATAAAGTTATGGTCTTGGGTGCTTTTCCCCGGTTGGAACCCACTTTGTGCTTCTTCCATTTTGCTTTCAATTTCTTTCCTTAATCTTTTTTCTACTACCTTTTCAAATATTTTCATTACTGTCCCTATCAGTGTTATCCCTCTATAGTTGGTACATACCTTCTTGTCTCCTGCTTTGTAAATTGGAAGAATTAGTCCAATCTCCTATTCTTGTGGTATTAATTCTTGCATCCATATTTGATCGCTTCTTTTCCCATACATTTTACCATTTCCGTTGTTATTTTGTCGATTCTTGGGGCTTTCTCATTTTTCAATCCTCTAATCGCCTCTTCTATCTCCGCTGTGTCTATTTTGGTTTCTTTCTGTTCTTTCTCGGCTGTTTGTTCTCTTGTTTTTTCCTCTTCAACTGGTACATAGCCCCTATTTAGTAATTCAGTAAAGTAGCTTCTCCATCTCTCCATAACTTCCTCTTCATTCATAATTAGTTCTCCTTTATCGATTTTTATTGCTATAATTTCGTCCTTCCGGTTACTTCGTAGGTTTTTTAGTGTTCGGTAAAATACTTTCTGGTTCTCCTTAAAGTTATCTTCCATTTTTTGTCCAAATGCTTCCCATGATTTTTGTTTTGCTCTTATAATTATGCTTTTCGTTTCTTTCTTGTTTATAGTCGTTATAGCTTTCTTCCTACTTCTCGTTTAGATATTTATTCCATTTTTGCTTCTTTTCTTTAACCTGCTCTCTAACTTCGTCATTCCACCAAGCAGTTTGTTTTTTGTATTGGTTTTGTTTACTTGCTCCACATACTCTTCTGGCCGCTTCATTTATAATTGTTTTAAATGCTCTCCACATTGCTTCCACATTCTTGTCGTTTTTCCTACCCAGAGTCTGAATTGATTTGGTCACTTCTTTCTCATATTCTTCTGCGATTCTTGCATCCTTTAGTTTATAAGTGTTAATTGTTTCGTCGTACTTTTTCTTATTTCCTATTTCTTTTTTCTGGTTTTTTCCCTGTGTTGTCAGTTCACCAATTATCAGATAATGATTGCTTCCTATTTCGTAACTCCTCATGGCTCTTACATTTTTTATTGTGTTTCTGTTTTCCTTTACTGTAATTATATAATCTATTACAGATTTTTCCTTTCTGCTTGGTTGTACTCTCGTATACATATGAATGTCTTTATGTTTGTGGAATGTGTTTGCTATTATTAGATCATGAAGCATGCAAATATCCAATAGTCTTTTTTCATTGTTGTTGCGTTTATCTTCACCATATTGTCCAATTGTTTCTCTGTGTACTCCATCTCTCCTCCCTACTCTAGCGTTTATGTCTCCTAATATGTACATCGTCCTTGCGGTTCCCATATTTTCATTCATTTGGTCCCAGTATTCGTCTTTCTTCTCTTGTTGAGTAAATGATTCTTAAATGGATACTGAGAGTAAAGTCAAGCTTTGTCGATTCTGAAATTGCGGACAGGCAGAAATTTTGCTGCGTTTATATAAAATGTAGTTTAATTTCCATTTAATTCAAGCGTTAATTTACACAAAAGTTAAGTACAGGGTTTATGTTAAATATTATAACTATCATTTGGTTATTCAGAGATAAATTTAGAAGTGGTAAGTTGTAGGTTTTGTTTTAAATTAAATACAAAATGCGGCCAAAGAAAATTAAAATATGTAATTTGGCCAAAAACTTTGATAATTTAAAATTAACCAAATTTTGATTCTCAAAATAACATCCAAAATCCAGTCTATAAAAATTAAAATCCTGCCAAAAAGTATTAAAAAGCTTAAAACTTAACATAATTTAAGACAATAATTAGCATAAGAAAATTAAAATTCAACCATAAATACTAAAATTCGATCTAAAATTGCAGTATTTAAAAAAGAAAGCTAAAATACGGATATAACGTCAAAAATGTACAAAATTTGACAAATAAGAACTAGGGCAAATTTTAGTAATTAAAAAAAGTAATTAAATCCGGCTAGAAACTTTAATAATGACATAATCTCAAAAATCTGGTCAGTAAAAACAAAATCCGGCTTAAAAATTATTATTTATATTAAAACCTAACTTAAGTATTAACATCTGAACAAAATTTATAAGATTTTTTTATAAAAATTAATAAAATACAAACATAATCTCAAAAATCCAGGCATTAACACAAATTTTGATTAAAAAAAATATCAGGCTAAAAACTTTAATAACCTACTTAAAATTGGTAAAATTTGTACTCAATATCAATATTAAAGACAAAATCCGATTTAAAACTATTAAAATCTGCTTGTAATGTAATTAAATGCGGCCAAAAACTATAATAATCTGCTTTATATTAGTAAAAATGAACATAATTTTAAAAATCCGGCCATAAAATACAAATTTCTGTCTAAAAATATTAAAATTCGGTCATAAAGTATTAAAAAAACATAAAAATTTTGTTAAAATTGGTCATACTCTTAAAACTCTAGTCATAAAATACAGAATCCGGCACCAGAGAATTACAATTTGACCATAAAGTAATTAAGTCTCACCAAAACAATAGTAGTCAGCTTAAAACTTAGGCCATAAAATATTAAAATATTTTTAGAAAAAAATTAAATTCTGCCATAAATTGTTAAGAAATATAAAATTCTCTTCGTAATATGTTAAAAATATCAAAACTAGGTAAAAAAATATCAAAAAATTGTATGAAAATACTAAAATCCGGCCATAAACGGTTGAAAAGTGCAAAATTATATTCACAAAATGTTAAAAATAGCAAAATATCTTGTTATGAACTGTTAAAATGTGCAAGATTCTATTTTTAAAATGTAAAAAGTATCAAAATCCGGTCATTGAAGGTCGAGTCTTTTAATAAAAATGAAAAATATTCACATCCGGCCATGAAATATCAATATATTGTCATAAAACACCAAAATCCGGCTATTAAGGGTTGAAACGTGCAAAATCTTACACACAAAAATATCTAAATTTAAAAATAAACTGTTTGTGCAAGATTTGAATCATAAAAATTAATAAATAGGAAAATTCAGCAATGAAATATCAAAATATTATCAGAAAACACTAAAATTCAGCTATAAATTGTTTAAAAGAGTAAAATTCTATTCATAAAATGTCAAAAATAGCAAAATTTGGTCATAAATTGTTGAAAAGTGAAAAAATCTTTTCATAAAAGGTGAAAAAAATTAAAATCCACCAACAAGTTAATAAAATATTGTCAGAAAACACAAAAATTTGGCCATCAAATGTTAAAAAGTGCAAAATCTACTCATGAAATGTCAAAAATGGCAAAATTTGGCTATGAACTGTTGAAAAGTAAAAAAATTTCTTTATAAAAAGTAAAATATAATAAAATCCGTCCATGAAATAACAAAATATTGTCATTAAATACAAAAACCGGACATTAGGGATTGAAAAATACAAAATTTTACTCTTGAAATGTCAAAGATAGCAAAAACCGTTCAAATGTTATTTTTTTTTAAAGGTGATATTTTAAAAATCCGGCCATAAATTATCAAACTATTGTAAGAAAACACTAAAATTCGGCTATCAAGAGTTAAAAAGTGCAAAATAAAATTTCAAAAATAGCAAAATTCAGGTATCAAATATTAAAATATTGTTATATAGCACCAAAAACCGGTCAACTGTTTAAAAAAGCAAGATTCTAGTCATAAAATGACCAACAACAAAATCCGGCCATAAACTGTTAAAAAGTGGAAACTACTATTAAAAAACGAAACGTAGGAAAATCTAATTATAAATTATCAAAATATTGTTAGAAAACAGTAAATTACATAATTACAAAATCAATTTCTTTTGCTAAACATTAAAAATAATAATAATTTAATTTTTCTAGTTTTTATATTAATATTAGATATTTACTGTATTTCTTTTACGAGAGAGATTAAAAAGCATTAAAAATACGGAAAAAAGCGTTTAAAAATGCATGAAAATGTTACTAAATAAGCATTAAAAAAGCACCAAACCTGTAAAAAAGCATTAAAAGGCATGACATAATTGAAAAAAAAAAAAACTAAAAAAATCCAAAACTATAAAATATTTTAATATTATAACATTTATAATTAAAACAGTTTAAGTGATGATATTTTTTACATACATTTTAAATAATATAAAAAAACTTTTAAATAACGAAAAAAAACTATCCACAAAAACAGTTTTTGAAAGGGAAAAAAACTTCTTTCGACATGCACACTTGTTACTGGTGCATGTTTAAATTTTGCTTTAAAAGCTGGATTCATATCGAAATCTGTAACATTCTCTTCACTCAAAATATAGTTTATTTTATTTAATGTAGATAAAACTCAATTTTTTAAAAATACATCAATATAGCCTAGTACTTTTAAAATTGCATCTTTGAAATCTTTAATAATACTTAGACTTTTATTTAACGTATTTTCCGGTTTTTCTAGAAATTTTATGGCATGACTCACAACACCGTAATTATCTTTTAAGAAAGCTAAATTATTTTGAAGTTCTTTATTTTTTAGAACTGCTTGGCAAGTTTTTACTGACTTACTTGCAGGATCCAAAAACTGTACTACAACGTTTTAAATTTTTTTTTAATTTAGAGAATTCCCAACCTACCGATTATTTTGGGAATTATAAAATACAGTTATTTGATTTGTTTGAAGAAGTGGCACTAAAATACACTATGAGCTCAGTTGCTTTACGTTTTCTAAAGAATAAAATAGTTTGCGTTTTTTTATGTACATTTTAATTCACAAAAAAACTGATTTATCAAAAAAAAAGCACCAAAACCAAAGAAAAAGCTTAAAAATAAGCACAAAATCTTGAAATAAGCACCAAATTTAAAAAAAAAACTAAAAATAGCAAAAAAAGCGTAAAAAACTTAGTGCCAAATGATTACATTCTTCACAATTCGTGCATATATTTAAATATATTTTCGTTGCTTTAACTATTTAGCGTAAGCATAATAGCTAAGAATCCGGTCTCTAGAGATGAGTACAACTTTAAAATGTACATACAATTAAAACATATAAATTAAACAAATCTATCTAATATTATCTGAGTCCATTATTGTTGCTTAATTATTGTTTTTCATATTAATAGCAATTAGAATTTTATAAAATTATTTTTAGAATTACTTTTATCTTCAAATATAAAATTTTCGTTTTCCCATGTTAATCACGATGCAATAATTTTAAACTACGCTCCAACTTCTGCTGCTGACTTCTATATCCACGCTAGTCGAGGTACGGTAAATAGAGTTGCTTTTTTTTTATTCCACTCCGTAATAGCCGAACGGTCAAAAAATGATTCCGTGCACTCCAAAAACAATACCCGAACAAAAAGAGTAAAAAGAATGACACGAGTAAGATTACCGAACGCAGCTACAATAATCCTCTTAGTTTTAATGCCCGTATTACACTGTCAATAATTATATCTTGAATTATATATGGGTAATTCTATTACTTTTCGACTAATTTGAAAAAGTTGACCTCTTTGATTTTGTTCAAATTTTCAGAGATCAAAATATAGATGAAAAAAAATTTACAATAAAACGTCTTTTTTAGCATATTTTGTATCTCAATTTTTGGGTTTCTGGAAAAAGATATAAAGGTCTAAGGTGGCTCAAATTATTCCTTTAATACATGTACTTTAAAACCCATATTTTTATGTTTAATATCGTGGCTGTCATTTTGATATATTAAACTTTAAACATTGATAAAAAAAAAAACGTAATTTAGCAAAATCGCAAAATTTTGCCTTTTTTAAACCGTTTGCCAAATCTTAACAAATATATTTCTTTATAAAGTGATCACACAAGACTAATAGAATCAATTCGTATACACCATTATTCTGATGCAGGAAGTTGCACATGTTATCGCGATCTTCAAAACTTGTAATTTTCAGGTCTCGAAAAAGCGCTATGTCGATTTTAGTCAAAATTTGAGTAAATACTCTTTAGAATACAAGAAAAAAGGTTATCTATGAAAGAAATAGTATATCGGGCATTATCAAGAATTTTTTAATATTCAAAAATTGTCAAAATCGGCAAACGGCACATTTTTGAATCTTTAGGCCTCTGGAAAAAGATAAGAAGGTCTACGGTGGCTCAAAGTATTTCTTATTGCATGTACTTTAAAGCCATTATTTGTATATTTAATGTTGAGGCAGATATTTTGATATATCAAGCTTTAAACAATATTTAAAAAAAACCGTAAATTTGAAAAATTGCAAAATTATGAAATAAGAAATTTGATCCACAAGGTCTAGATTTTTTTGTGTTCAATCTTTCTTTAAAGTAATCACACTAGACTTATAGAATCAATTCATATTTACAACTATTTTGATGCAGGAAGTTGCACATGTTTTCGCGATCTTCAAAACTTGAAATTTGTAGTTCCCGAAAAAACGCTGTCACCCTATGTCGATTTTAGTCAAAATTTCAGTAATTACTCTTCGGACTACAAGAAAGAAGGTTATTTATATGAGAAATGGTATATCAGGTATTATCAAGAAGCCATTGAGAAAATGCAAGTCGTTGTGCTGCGTCGCCTGGTTGTAGGTGTTGTACTTTTGATAATAATATGGGTGAACATTTTCACTAAATATTGCGTCAAAAAAGTTGCTTTCTGTCGGCAAATCTCAATTTCTAGGGCATTACCATTACAGAATTCGTAAATAAAAATGATATCTGCGTATTCTCCGTTATTGAACAGCATTTTTATCAAATTTTATTAACCGATCCAAAGAAAACTGTTTTAACAAATATTAAAAGCTTGCATCAATGCACACTTGTTAAAGTAATTTTGTTTTGTTTGTGTTTTTTTTGCTAAATAAAAAGTTTTTTTAAATATTTTCTATTTGTTGACTATCTCAAAAACAAAGCAAGCAAGACAAAAAGTGATTTAGATTTTCTAAAGAACAGTGCCGATTTTGACGATTATTGAATATAAAAAAATTCTTAATATTGCCCAATATACCATTTTTCATATAAATAACCTTTTTTTTTGAGGTCTAAAGAGTATTTACTGAAATTTTGACTAAAATTGACATAAGGTGACAGCGTTTTTTCGGTATCTAAAAATAGTGGTGAATATGTATTAATTCAATAAGTCTTGTGTAATCACTTTAAAGAAAGATTGAACACGAAGAAATCTAGACCTTTGGGATAAAATTTCTTTAAAATTTTACAAAGTTTTAACGAATTATGCTTTGTTTAAAAAGCATAATTTTGCAGTTTTGCTAAATTTACGGGTTTTTTTGAAATAATGTTTGAAGCTTGATATATCAAAATAACTGCCCCAACATTAAATAAACAAATATGAGTTTTAAAGTACATGTAATAAGAAATATTTTGAGCCATTGTGGACTTTCTTATTTTTTTCTTAAAACCCAAAAATTGAGATACAAAAATGTGCCAATTTTGACAATTTTTGAATATTAAAAAATTCTTGATGATGCCCGATATACTATTTCTCATATAGATAACCTTTTTTCTTGTGCTCTAAAGAATATTTACTGAAATTTTGACTAAAATCAACATGACAGCGCTTTTTCGGGACCTGAAAATTACAAGTTTTGAAGATCGCGAAAATATGTGCAACTTCTTGCTTCAAAATAGTGGTGTATACGTATTGATTCTATAAATTTTGTGTGATCACTTTAAAAAGAGATTAAACACAAAGAAATCTAGACCTTGTGGATCAAATTTTGTTAAGATTTGACAAAGTTAGAACGGTTTGAAAAAAGCAAAGTTTTGCAATTCTGCTAAATTTACGGGTTTTTTTGGAATAATGTTTGAAGCTTACTATATCAAAATGACTGCTACAATATTAAACATAAAAATATGGGTTTTAAAGTATATGTAATAAGAAATAATTTGAGCCATCGTGGACTTTTTTATCTTTTTCCAGAAGCCCAAAAATTGATATACAAAATAAGCTAAAAAAGACGTTTTATTGTGAAACTTCTGACCTTCAAATGTGTGTCATTTTGAACAAGCATTATTCTAAAGTCCAAAATTTTGGGAATCTTAATTTTTTTCATCTATATTTTGATCCCTGAAAATTTGAGCAAAATCAAAGAGGTCGACTTTTTCAAATTAGTCGAAAAGTAATGTAATTGCCCATATATAAGAATATTTTTAGGCTTTCCTTATAATTAACACATGAAATGTGAGAAATAGCATTTATAATATAACCTAACTATTTTTACAAAACTGTTAATTCGTACATTTTTTGCGTCAATTATAAAGAAAATCTAAAAATATTTTTAAAACTTTAATCTACAATAAAATTGATGATCATTTGTGCATTTTACAGACTTTTTTAAGTTCCATTCATAATTATATATATAATTCTATAAAGAATTATAGATAGTGTCATACGGGCATAAAAGTGAATTAAAATGTCGAAACGCGAAAGAACGACTTAAAAAGCCTGGTAACGACCATGTCCATAAATATGCAATGCACACAAAACCAATAGTTTGGTGTTGCAGTATTTCTTCGTATAACTGCCAAATGAGAAGTAATAGCATTAGATTTGTGTTTTACAGAATAGCAAATATGACTTTAACAGGCTTTTAATTTAAACAGGCTGTTAAAATTAACATTTATTTTTACAGAATACACGCCTTTTGACAATTTTTCTAGACCCATAGTCGACCTTAAATTTGTTTTAATAAGTTTAACTTGTTTTGCATAATGCAGTTGTAACCGGTAACGTTAAAAAACTTTTAACTTTAACCTTTAACTTGCATATAAACTTCCATATCGTGTATTTAGACCGTTTTTTTCTTTTTTGTAAAAAATGCTTTTTATACTTCATTTATCACAGTCTCAGTTTTAAACATTATTTGAAAATAAGGAACTGCTTTTGCTTTTGATAACCATCGGGTATCTGAATGATTTATAAGTATTTACCAACAAATAGTAGATCCCGAAAATACGTTTTAAACAATTTCAAAAAAGTTACTATGTCTGTCGTAACACTGGCACTCGAAAGGGTATTAAATTAAGGCTATATGCGCTACATGGTACAAATTGGTCTTGCTTTTGACCTTTTCTTTTCGCTTAAACATCACTGTACTTTCTACTCATGTTATTTCCGTTGTTATATTCTTGTCTTCTAATATCGATTATACTCGATCCATCTTTCTCCAATTTTTTTACAATTTTTTTGACTAATCCTTTACTAGTTTTTTTGTGTGAGTAATTAAAGTCAATAAAAAGTTTATTAACTATAACTTGTCCGTTATATTAACAAATTTTAAAATTTGAGACATTTTCTCATGATGTAATACATTGGGGTTGCAGTCAAACAATGTTGAGTGGCGTGAATGTAATATTTTCAAACTGAAGAAACTAAATAACTTCAAAACCATACATTGAAATTTAATAAAATTTGGCAACAATGTTTTTTGATATAAGTACTACCAACTGTTGAAATTAGATCAAAATCGATACGGCACAACTTGCATGATTTTTAAATTAGATGCAACTCACATGCGTTAACTAAAGTATTTGGAAATTGAAGAAACCAAATAACTTCAAAACCATGCATTGGAATTTAATCAAATTTAGCAGTAATGCTTTTTAATGTTAGTACTACCAACTGTAAAAATTAGATTAAATCTGATACAACACAATTTGCATAATCTTCAAATTAGATGCTTCGCATTGTCGTGATTGTAGTATTTGGCAATTGAAGAAATTAAATAACTTCAAAACCATGCATTAGAATGTAATCAAATTTGGCAACAATGATTTTAAATACTAGTGCTACCAACCGTTAAAATTAAATCAAAATTGATACGGCACAATTTGCATAATCTTTAAATTAGATGCGACTCACAGACTTGATTGTAGTATTTGGAAATTGAAGAAATCAAATAACTTTGAAACCATACATTAAAATTTGTCAAAATTTTGCAACAATGCTTTTTAATACTATTGCTACCAATTGTTAAAATTAGATCAAAATCAATACGTCACAACTTGCATGATCTTTAAATTAGATCGACTCCTAGGCGTGAAGAAATCAAATAACTTCAAAACCTTACATTGGAATTTAATCAAACTTGGCAACAAAGCTTTTTAATATAAGTACTACCAACTGTTAAAATTAGATCAAAATTGATAGGGCACAATTTGCATGATCTTTAAATTAGAGCGACTCACACGCGTGATAATATTTAGAAATTGAAGAAATCAACTAACTTTAAAACCATACATTAAAATTTAATAAAATTTGGCAACAATGCTTTTTAATATAAGTACTACCAACTGTTGAAATTAAATCAAAATCAATACGGCACAACTGCATGATTTTTAAATTGGAAGCGACTCACAGGCGTTAACTAAAATATTTAGAAATTGAAGAAATCAAATAACTTCAAAACCATGCATTGGAATTTGATAACATTTGGTAACAATGTTTTTTAATGTTAGTACTTCCAACTGTTAAAATTAAATCAAAATTGATACGGCACAATTTGCATATTCTTTAAATTAAATGCAACTCACAGGCGTAAAATGAAGTATTTGGAAATTGAAGAAATCAAATAACTTCAAAACCATACATTAAAATTTGGTGAAATTTGGCAACAATGTTTTTTTAATATTATTGCTACCAACTGTTAAAATTAAATCAAAACTGATACTGCATAATTTGCATAATCTTTAAATTAGAGCAACTTACAGGCGTGAATGTAATATTTTCAAACTAAATAAATCAAATAACTTTAAAACCATACATTGGAATTTAGTCAAATTTGGTAACAATGCTTTTTAATATCAGTACTACCAACTGTTAAAATTAGATCAAAATTGATACGGCACAATTTGTATGATCATCAAATTAGAGCAACTCACAGACGTGATTGTAGTATTTGGAAATTAAAAAAACCAAATAACTTTGAAACCATCTTAGTGAAATTTGGCAACAATGTTTTTTAATATTATTGCTACTAATTGTAAAAATTAGATCAAAATTGATACGGCACAATTTGCATAATTTTTAAATTAGATGCGACTCACAGGCGTTAACTGAAGTATTTGGAAATTGAAAAAATTAAATAACTTTAAAACTATACATTAGAATTTAATTAAATTTGGCAACAATGCTTTTTAATATCAGTACTAACAGCTGTTAAAATTAGTTTAAAATTATTACAGTACAATTTGCATAATCTTTAAATTAAATGCAACTGCGTTAACTGGAGTATTTGGAAATTGAAGAAATCAAATAACCTCAAAATCATACATTGAAATGTAATAAAATTTGGCAACAATGCTTTTCAATATTAATACTACCAACTGTAAAAATTTGATCAAAATTGATACGGCATAATTTGTATGATCTTTAAATTAAATGCGACTCACAGAGATGATTCTAGTATTTGAAAGTACTTACTTAGCTGTTTTTACTTTTTTAAGAGTGTCTTATAAAAGCATTTCCTATTAACTCAATTATTTCATATTGTATAAGTGAAGAAAATACAAACTTGCCTTTTTTATGAGATTTGATGCGTGACCTTAATTCTGGGTTATACTTAGATATCAGTTGCGCCTAAACATATGCCAAAATGAGGCTGACCTATTTTTTTGCAACTTAGAGGAAATGCTAAATATTCATTCTTATGGTCTATTGCACTTTAGATAGATACGTCAATTAAACACTTCTTTTGCAAAAAAATTTCTAAAGTTTTTTATTTTATGACGTTTTATAGGTAAAAATCTGATTTTTCATTCGGGTACTCGCGGACTTAAAAGTCGTCAGTCACTGAACCTTTTTTTGTATTGGCTAAAGATGATACAGCTGAGAATGCTTGATCTTAATTAAAAAGAAGACAAGGAAAGCAAAATATTGCTTTCCGTTTTCTACTATAAATAACCATGTTTGGTCCAAATATTGCCCATTAGCTAATTTTCTTGTAAATTGAAAAACATACATTATTTAATGTGTCACATTGAAAAAAAACTTAGATTTTTTCAACAGTCTCTGTTCATTGTGATTTTCGCTATCTTTTAATTTTATTGATAGCAAATTCTTAATTTTTTTCTTTGTTATTTAAAATGTTCAAAATCATGTTTTTGAGATATTATTTGCGCCCCCTAACCGGCCTGCGCCCGGGGGCACCGACGGCACCGCCCTAGTTACGGCACTGATCTTAGCTCGTGTATTTTTTGACAGCTGCTATTTAAGATTTGGTAATTTTTGACATGTTAAATCAATAAAATTATGTTTAACAAATAACATTTGTTATTGTACTCCTGAGTAAAAATAAATTACTTTTTTTGAAAAATTGCAAACATTTTATTTGGGAAATATGAAAACGAATTTAATTTAATTGAGGTTAGGGTATTTTAATAAAAAATTGTATACTTTATTGTGCTGATTTTACTTTTTTATATATTAAGACCGGTTTCGGCGGTTAGGCCATCATCAGTTTTTTCTTTTCACAGGTGTTGTTGTGTGTTGCGGGTGGTGTGAATTTAATTTAGTTTAAATATTAGATTTTAATATTTTTTTAAAATAATAACATTAAAAATGCTGGTTGTGGTATCAAAAAGTACAACTTTTTAACCCTACGCGCCAATATAGTTAGCCAGATGTTGGAGTGCAGTTTTTCTGATTTAGTATAGAAGCCTTTAGGATTTAAGGGTAGAAGGGTTAAAAACATCTTATACTCTAATTTACTTAGAAAAATCTGGTCATGGAAGTTATAATTGTTACCACAATTGCAGAAAAATTAGGGGGGCATCCCTCCAACGCATATAAACAATTAGAACCGCTGGACATTCAGATAACAGCTATAAATTAACTTAATTAAATTAATTTGCGGGGCCCAGATATTTACATACGTTTACAATCATATAAAGAAGCGGGGTTTTAACCGCGGGTTCGTTACAATATTATTTGTCAAAAAATTACAAAAATTATCATGTAGTTTTTAACAAAGTGATAAATCAATTAAATTGTTTTTTAAACTGTCAAAAATATTACTACATCTGTCAAAAAGTTACTAAAACTGTCAAACAATTTACTTTGTGCGTTCTGAAGCAACTGAACGTACAGTATTAGAAAAGGCCTTGACACAGTCGGGATTGTTTCTGATAACGTATTTTAAAGTCTTTTTTGTGAGAGTCGTGAGTATGTAGCACCGTGGTTTTAGAGGCCGGCCGGGTTGTGAACATTTTGACTTTAATTGCGTCAAAATTACCTAACTTAATGAGTTAGCTAATGGTTTAATAGGAACAGAAACTGAACTGTTTCTTGGATTTTATGCTGTAGATCAGGACGGTTAATTTTTTTTTTTTGGGGCGTAGTTTTTTTGTGGGCGGTAATTTCTGGTTTTTTGATAAAGGTTTGGGCCGGGGCGTTCAAAATTTTGGTAACTTGGGGCATTTTTACAGTAGCTGGAAAAAACGATAAGGTTTTTGGGAGGCTGGAACTTTTAATGGCTTGGTTGGTTGGGAGATTTGCTTGGCAATGAATGAAATTATAAAAGCGGTGGAAGCGGCTTTGCTCTTTTTAATTTTTTTTTAAATTCAGCTTATTTTGCTTTAACTTGTCTTTTTTTATTGATTTGCTCTGACTCATTTCAACTACTTGTATGATATATTTCTCTAGTCCATTTTTGCTTTTTAAGGAGGTCCTCTAGCTTCTGAAGCTGGATATACATTGCCTCTAAACTTTGGTCACTTCTCAGGTTAGGTTTGGAGTCTATGCAAGAAAAGAAGCTAAATTCTTTGTTAAATTAATTTAGATGAGTCATTAATAGTGAGATGATATGATTGTAATTAAAGGCAATCAAATCATATGTATGACTTGTGGTTTCAATAAAATTCTGTCTACGGCTCGTTTTCTTTACGTGATAAAGTGGTTTGTTTTCGGTGTTGTCGTACCTGCTGCTGGCAGTTAATTCTTGCTTTTTTTGTTTGTTTTAAGCTCAAAAAATTGGTTTTTATATACTTTTCTAAAGCCATTTATAGACTTTTCTTTCATGCTTGATAATGAATGATCGAGGTGATAACTAATGAGAATTGTTCCTAAATAAATCTCATTTTTTGATAACAAACACTTGAGTGGACAGGCGAACACTTAGTTGTAATTCTCTTTTCATTTCTTCATGTTGACTTGTTTTGTGTTGGAAGCATCCAGTTTATTTCGCCTGCTTCTGTATATTGTCTGCCATCTTAACATGCTAATGTTTGATATCTTCAATTTCTGGTCTAATGTTTAAGTTGATTTTCAACATTGCACGTTTGTAAACTTTTGTGAACTTATCTTCTTAAGCCTGTACAGTATAATTGGCAGTACGCAAGCATAATATACTTTTTGTTTTAGATTTATTAGTGTTTTTGAGAATATGTTCAAGTTTTCTAAATGTATTTTAGTGTTGGTAGCGATGTTATTGGCTTAGCGTATATAAACCCAATGATTAATACAAAAGTTATAACAAAAATTTAATTGCTTCAGACTTTAAACTTAAATTAAATTACTAAAATTTTGTTGTATCAAATTAGTTTTAATTTACACAGTTGGTAGTAAAATAATAGTGTTGGAGTACATTGTTCTTAAACTGTGTAAAAATTCAATGTTTAGTACAAAAGTTATAACATAAGTTCAATCACCTATAACTTTGATCTTGATGTAAAGAAATAAAAAAAATAAGATTGCTAAAGACTCACTGTATGAAATTAGTTGTATTTTACACTGTTGGTAGCAATTGTATTGGAGTACATTGTTGCAAAATTGTACAAAAATCCAATGCTTAATAAAAAAGTTATAATTATGAGTTTTATCTTTGACAACTTCAAGCTGAGAGAGTGAAATAATTTAAAAGTGACCATATCAAATTAATTGCAATTTACACAGTTGGTGGCAATGGAGTTAAATAGCATTGTTGCCAAATTGTATTAAATTTAAATGATTATTACAATAGTTATGACTTAAATGTAATTTGTTATGGTTCCAAGCTTGATGTAAGTAAACTTTTAATGTTGTATTTAATGTATTTTTTTACACTATTTTGTACATATAAATTTTCAATTTGTTTCTTGTAATTGGAGTTTGTTGGGTTTGAAAATAAATAAATAATTTAATATTTAATTTTTTAAGTATTGCATTTTATTAAAATTTAATTTTAGGCTTATTTTCCATATGATGAGGGTGTCAGATACAAATTGGAAATCCAAACATGCGTTGACAATGCTGAATGCAAGTATCCAACCTTCCTTTACATAAACACACCAATCAATTTAGATTTGAAAGTAGGAGAATGTAAAGATAACAATCTACCTGTTTTTTGGAACGAAACTAAACTTAAAGGGTAACTAGTTGATTTTAATTGTTTATATTTTATTTTTTACAAATATACATTTTAGGATTGATTATGTTAAGTATGTGTGTACTGCAACAAAAGGAGTTTCAGATATATTGAATTTAAATATATTTCCAAATACAATACATAAGTTTGCCCAACCTTGCAAAATTTTGGATAATCATGTAAATTGTAGTCAATTATATTTTACAATTATAGGAGTGATTAAATCACACAAAAATATATTTTCGTTAAGATTTAATAATATTACTTCTGAACGACCGCAGTGTATATGTGATGAATGTCCTGAACAGAAAGATAGTAAACCGGATTGTATAATATGGATAATTGTTACAATAATTGCAGCAATTGTAACGATTTTAGTGTGTACAGCAAATATAATATGTTATTTGCGTAAATAAGTGTAACATATATACATGAAAAAGTGGATCCAGGGAATTAAAACGTCAGTGAGTGCAAAGCACCTAGTAGTGGGACAATAAGAAAGAGTGGCAAACGGACATCGGACAACGTTACAACACATTTTAAACCAATAATATTATTATATAAATGACAGACTTTTCTTTAATATTTATGTTATTATATAACGGAATATTAAAGTCTTTATATTAAAATTATAAACTTCTTCTTAATAAATTGATTTATGTATATATATATATATACTTCTACACATTAGACAAATTTTGTAAGTGTTTTTGATTTAATTTATATTAGAAAGTCTATTCATGTTGGAAAAATAGTTGTCCAAATTGTATATTGTGAGTGTATTTTTTTTTATATATAGTGAGATCAAAAATGACTGACTTGTCCGCTTTCATCAAACGGAGTTTTAGTAACATTTTGCCATATTGGTGTACACTACTATAGTGTAGTTAACCTCACTTATGTTTTCAAATGTAAAAAATTTATTTCATTTTTGTTGTTAAAATTCATTTTGGTAAGAAAGTTTTGTTGTGAACAAATATAGTTTCATCCATTTTAGCATTTATAAAAGCTGAAAAGCAAAAAGATAAACTTTTGTAATCTGCTAAAACAACTATTGAAATAGGTTAACCGTTATTGATAGATTTGTAGGTTTTAATCATATGATCAAAACCAAGTAAAGTTAGGTACACTATTCAAGACCGTATAAACAAGGCGGCACATACCCTGTTTGATAAGAGCGGACAGGTCAATCATTTTTGCTCTCACTGTATTTATTTTATAGTTAGTTGTATACTGTCTTATATTTTAATAGTTGTGACTTATATTTTGTATTGTTTTTTACATAATTTTAGTTAGCAGCGTTATTGCTGAAAGTTTGAAAAAGAGTCTTCTATACTATACAATACCAAACTGAATATCTATAAACTAGACAATTATTTGCGTACTTTTAAGGAGGTTTTCATAAAGATTGTAAATATATAAGATAAGATTAAATAATATACCAAATTCTGCTTTTTATAGTTTATGTTTTGTGTCGCTGACAAAAAAACAAGAAAGATTATATAAAACTTGATGTAAGCTTATCACAAAGCAAATTATTACCTGAACAACAAAAAAGTAAGCTAAGAAGACCTTTAAAGTGATCTTTAATAATAATAATATTATTTTAATTTCCAATATGTAAAAAAAGTAAAATTTAGTCTTCCAGTTAATTTGGAATGTTTACCATAGTTTAAAAGTATTTCCAACGGTATTGCAGTAGCGAATTCCAAAGATTCCAAAAACTCCAATTCAAACTACCCACCCACCCACCCACCCAAGTGTACGTGATCAAAAGGTTATATTACGACTTTCTATTCTGACAAAAATGACTTCTGACACTTACAGAGAGATCAACATCTAAGTTCTTGATGACGAACACTTAGGTAGGTGGGTAAGACATTTTATAGCATAATATATCCGTCAGTAGTTTAGATTGGAGTGTCCTACCCACCCACTGAAGAAGTTAGATCACAATTTTTTCTTGTGACAAAAATGACTTCTGTCGCTTGCAGAGAAGGGGAAGGTGAGTGGAACACTCCATAGTTCAAAGATCCAATCTCTTAATAACAAATACTTGGGTGAATAGATCAGACTCCATAGCAGAATAACAAGTCAGTAGTTAGGAACAAAGTGGCCACCCACCCGCCCAAATATTCTTTATCAAGAAGTTAGATTACAATTTTCTTGTCTTACAAAATGATTTCTTACGCACACATAAAAGTCAAACATCCAATCTTTTAACAACAAGCACTTGGGTGATTAGGTGGAACACTTCATAGCAAAATTAAGAATCAGTAGTTCCAAGTGTTTGTTATCAAGAGATTGGATTACAACCTATTTTTGTAACAAAGTGACTTCTGACGCTTTCAAAAAAGTCAATCATCCAATCTCTTAATAAGAAATACTTTAGTGGGTGGGTGGGACACTTCAAAAATAATAACAAGTCAGTAGTTTAAATTGAAGTGTCCCACCTACCTACCTAAGTGTTTGTTATCAAAATGTTAGATCACAACTTTTTCTGCTGACAAAAATGATTTCAGTCGCTTCAGTCAAACATTCAATTTCTTAATAACAAACACTTGGGTGGGTAAATTGGACACTCTATAGCAAGATGACAAAGCAACAGTTTTGTGGCGTTAAATTCTCCTAAAACAGACTAAAGGTGATAGCGGTAGAGTTGATGTTCAGAAGTCTGCGCAGTCTAGCTCAATAGAGATGGGCGAGTCAAAAATAGAGCGCCACAAGCTTAAATTTATCCTTAAAACTCCCTTTTTTACAATTGCCTTTGCAGGAAAAAGCTCGACCCTAACGATGTTTCAAAACACCTCTAAGTCAACCTAGGAGAATATGAGTTAGACAACAAACAAAAGAAGGAAGAAATAAAGTATTCATTTGGGTCGGAACGCATCTATTAGTTTAGTAAAGTTTAAATATTACGATTACAGCGGTTATGGTTGCACCTCAAACCTCGCATGCAAGCAAATATTGCAAGACTTAAAGGCCAAAGTAAAAAAATTATGTTTTAAGACCAATCTCCCAATCTCCCAAAACTATTCGTTTCCGCGAATGAGATGCTTTAAACAAAATTATTAAAACGGTTACCGCAGAGTTAAAGAGGAAACAAGGAAAGTTTCCATTCACAGTTTGCTCAATAAGTGGCAGTAGCCACGGTTAATATTTGAAATTTGAAGCTGACGGCTTCAATGTAACAACAACATTCCGATACGTTTAAGGTGACAGTCATTTGCGCCGTAAATGAAAAAGTACATAGTAACCTTTTTCACGTTCACAACCAAACTATAAAACCAATCATATCGTGCTATATATGCTTTGAAAAGTTGAATATTCTGCTAAGTTTTCAATTTTTTATGTTTACTATAGTTTTTTATATTAATTATTATAAATTATTGTACTTATTTTTGACAAATTAACGCCGTAAATAAATTTCTTGGTTGATTTATGATAACTAAATTAATATTAAACCCGACCTTAGTAACATATCTTTCAATTAAAATCATTTTCACAAAAATGTATTTTTTAAATAAACCTGAAAACAACTTTTCAATAATTTTTATTTTAAAATAATTGTATTTTTAGACAACTTCTTGTACAAACGACTGCCGGCAGTTTGGACTCTTGGTCATAGAGGGCAAGTGGTCGCATGTGTTTGTGAGATTGATATTTACTTTTATGACAATCCCTCCCGGACCCTTCTTTCTAGTCGCAAAGACACGGTTTGGGCTTGGGCACTTTCGGGCCACATATTTACTGCTTTCCTTTCAAGAGCAACACGCTCCCGGGCACAGAACCGTTCTCAACTATTCTGAAAGGAACATTATTTACTGGCATATATTATGATGCGTTGACTAACGACATAACCAACCAACAAATAATTATTTACTCAACTTGACATTTTGTTAATTAATTGTTTAATTAAAAAACGTTTTATTACATTATTTTTATGATGCACAATATAGATTCAAAATTACAAAATATTTTTATATTTTAAGTTTTAAAATTAAATTTATTACTGGCGACAAATGAAAATACTAGTAACTTTGTTAATAAGTTGGTAGTAAATATTAGATATATTTAGTTATTTGGTGTTGGCACTTGAAAAGGGCTTGATGCACCGTTGTCCATGATGGTGCATGAGGGGAGAGGGGCAGGACACTCAGAACAGGTTGGGGCGTCGCGCTCTCTGTGAAAGGTACATGGGGCGTCACGCACAGAATTGTTCGGAACCGTCCAGAACAGTGAAAGGAAAGCATCTATTTGATGGCAATTGATAACAATAAACAGAGACGTAGAAACAAAAAGGGTTTAATTTTAAATTTTATTATAAATGGGTTTTGTCATTAGTTGTTATAATAGATATTTTATTAAAATAAATACTAACCATTTGTTTAAAATACTAAACCAATAAATACAGTTTTATTTTGATAAATATTATTTTATTATTTATTTGTTGTATAAAACGAATTGAATTTACTAAAAGTATGAAATTATTAGAGTCGTCTTACACGAGGCTGATTTTAATACAAGTGTCAGTACAATAATTTTGCGCGCCAATTATTTAAAAAATTAATTTTATAATCCAGTGTTCTTGGCGACATATGTATACATTGACGGATTTATGCGTCAATTATTTAGTAAGATTTCATCCAAGAAATTAAAACTTGTTCTAATTTCTTGCTTAAAAGCTTGCTAAATATTTGAAAAAAACGCCCTCAAAATTATTGTACTGACACTTGTATTAAAATCAGTCTCGTGTCAGACGGCTCTTATATTGTAAAATAAATAATAATATAAGTTCTACTGAATTAAAAAAGTATATAAAGTATATTATTGTGTTATTATAAATATACAGCAATGATAGTTATTAGTATACATAATTATTAGAGTCAAGTGAGGTAAATATGAACCGCTCTAAATTAATAAATAAAAGAAGCATGTAATTAAATTACTAATCAATGTATGACAAAATTGCAAATGGTGTTGTTTAGCTTATAGTGGAAAATAGAGAAAAGTGGTAACAATCAGTTGTAATTTTTTTGTCAAGTTAAGTTTTTTCTTAAGCAATGTAAAGAAAATTAAATTAATTTAATTTATTGTAGCACTTTTCGAATAACCGACAACTAAATTGAAGTTTTAGTTTTGTAATTATTTTGCACTGTGAAAATAAATCACAGATTATATTTTGTTATTATTTTATATTTTTATTTCTTTTTAATATTGTTATCGCTGTATGTGTCTGATGTATGTACGTAAAAATATTTGTAATGTAATTAATAATATATATATTTGAAAATTATATTTATAAAAAATATACTTTTATATGTTTTAATGGTCTAACCACCAAAACTAGTCTACTTGAAATAAAGACAAAGTTAAAGCATATAAAAGTATATTTTTTATACATATATAATTTTAAAATATATATATATATATATATATATATATATGTTATTTTTTAAATTTTCGCGGATATAATTATTTTTATTTAAATTTATTTTCAGCCGAAACGTCGAGTCCAACTCAAAAAGAAAACGCGGGATAATCCGAAAATAAATTTAATTAAAAAAAAATATATATATATATATATATATATATATATATAAATATATAAATCCAACCGTCGTTTTTAGACCCGCTATGTTTAACAGGCAACCACAGACCCACTAGAAACCTTTGTTGTCAGTGTGTGTATATTAAGTAATTTTAATTTATTAATTAAGAACTCTAAGAGCAGTGAAAGAGGGGTAAACAATTATTAAGAAAACAAAAAGTTGATGTCTGGCAATCTCTGTTAGTCCCAGACCGTAGAACCGACGGTTTTAGACCCAGCAGTGTTGCCATGTTTTGTGGCCTAGATAGGTATGTAGCACATATTCTTTGTGTATGTCTATTTTTTATGTGTCTATTGCATGTGATAAATACGTGCCGTAAACGTAATAAAAGCTTGAACAACTTATAGACAAATTTAAGAAATTTTGAAATGTATATGCAAGTTTATTTCAGTTTTTGTGTTTATTTATTCTCTTGTTAAAGTTTTTTCATTCAACAAACCAAAAAAATTATGCAAATTATTAAAACATTTACATAATATATGTTATGTTATTTAATAGAGTCAAACATTGATAAAATTAAAAAAATTATATAAATATAATAAATGAAAAACAAAAATAATAAACATTTTATTGTCAAATCAGACAGATTTAAATAAATTGCCGTTAATTAATATTTAATAATTTATTGACTAATCTTTTTTATAATACTTACTAAAAACGTTTTAAACTTTTTAACTTATTAGTTTTTGAGCTTTTTTTATTGATTATCTGCTGCCTAATGCTGACACTGTACAGTAAAACATGTTGCAATTTGTCAAATACAACTTTTAAACTTGAACGTTTTTTTTTATTTACTAACAAGTTGTTAGCGTTTCAACGAGTACATTATTATTTAAATATATAATAACAGTTTCTAATAAGCATATAAATTAAAAAAAAAAAAACAAATGTTTTAAAAGTTTTAAATAATAATAATTATTTTATTTATTATTAATATTTATTAGTGTTCTATATACAAAGTATTTACACACGTCAAAAATAGGAATAATACAAGTTATTATTGCAAATACATAGATTATTCAACTATTTCAAAATTATGCTTAAAAAAATCAGTAAAGGTATAGAAGGCATTATTTATCAGCATATTTTTGATAGATATTTTAAACATATTAATTTCTAAAGTTTTGGTATATGGAGGTAACTTGTTGTAAAATTTGATTGCATACTAATTGAATCTATCTCTACTTTTAAGCAAACGATTAAAGCCAAACCTTAAATGATTGTTTTGCCGTGTGGCATAATTATGCAAAGAACTCTGTGTGGTATGTTAGTTAATATTATTCTTAATATACAGATACATTTGTAAATGTAAACACAAGGTACCGTTAAAATACCCAACGCAATAAAACTGAGCTTACAATCATCTCTTTACTCTAGACTATTTATAGTTCTGATTGCTCTTTTCTGTATCTTAAAAAACATTTGTTAAGATAGATGCATGACTCCAGTTTAATATTCCGTATTTTACGACTGAATAAATTGTGAGCAATAGTTTTTGTGATGTAATACTTTTTAATTTTCTCAATAGATAGATATACTTAAAAATTTTATAGCTTACATAGGTGGTATGAGCTATCCAAGTAAGTCTATAATCTAGCATTAATCCTAAAAACTTAACTAATTCAGTGTTGGTGTTAATTTGTCTTAGGAGAAAATTAGATGCTCAGTCTTACAGTCGTTAAGATTTAACTTGTTTGATAAAAACCAATCATTTACAATAGATTGTGTATTACACACATTTACGTTTAATTTAACTATATCTTTATTAGATCTTACAATGGTTGTATCATCTACAAATAGTGTAAAATGGGCTTGGGTGTCACAATATGGCAAATCATTAATATAGATTAAGAATGAAATTGGCCCTAAAACATAACCTTGTGGAACATCCATGCTTACATTTTGCGTTTCTGAATTTATAGAGTTCACTGTTACATACTGCAATCGGTCACTCAAATATGATGACTTAAGATCAATTCTAGATTTACTAAAGTTGTTATGTTTCAGTTTGTTAATTAAAATATGATTTGATACATAATCAAAAGCCTTACTCAAATTGCAAAAAAGAGCATAAGTATGGCTACCAACCTCAAATTCAATTAAAATTTTATTAACTAAATGTTTTATTGCAATTACTGTAGGTCTATGACGGCGAAAACCATATTAATTTACACATAAAATATTATTTACTTAAAAATGTTGCATTAGTTAGTTAGTATTACAGACAATTTCACCTTTTTGAATACTGGAATAACTTTTGCCAGTTTTAAAACACTTGGAAATTGATTTGACATAATTGATTTATTAATAAGTTTTGTTAGGGGAATCAAAATAATATAAAAAATTGATTTTATTATTTTGTTATTAATATTGTAGCAATCCATGCAATTAGAATTTTTTAGATTTGATACAATATCACGTAGTTCAGTAAAGGTAACTTCTCTAAAATTAAATTGATTGAAACATATAGATAAAACTAAAAAACAAATTCTTATTTTAAAATTATATTATAAGTAATAGACATGTAAAGGAATAAAGTCAGCTGCGAAGTATATTATAGCTTATTACAGCGTTGCCAATGTTTGGTTTGAAAACGTTGGTATGGCATGGCTGGTCTGATAACGTCTTGCAGTGCGTATACAAATACGACGAGCGTGCCCTCGTCTGCCATATTTAATGAACTAAACTTGTATGTGTTGATATATTTGATATACGTTTTCAGTCCCAAAATAGTTTTGGTGCTGCTATATTATGCCGAAAAATAACGAAATACACATGAAAACGTTGTCAGACCCAAAGCCGGGCCTGAGAACGTCAGATTTGGTCTGGGAACGTCGGTAGTATATAGCAAATTGGGTCTGTATAGGCGGTTTAACAAATCTATATATATATATATATATATATATATATATATATATATATATATATATATATATATAACATTTATATAAGCAAGATAATCTAATAATAGTAGCTAGTTTATTTGTTATAAACTTCAAACAAAAATTAAAAAACAAAGAAATTAATCGAGTAACACAAAAGAATTAAAAGCAAGCGTGTACGTATTAATAACCAAAAATACTCACCATGCACGTTTTCAAAAAAAAAAAAATAACAAGTTTATAGAATATACGTAGTAATTGTTTAATTAATTTTAACGTCATGTCAGTTGAATAATAAAAAAAGTTAGATTTGTATCATTATTCTTAATTTTTTTCTTTCTAAATATATCTGATTATTATTTAATAATTACTTTTTTGATTCATTAGAAATTTTTAAAAATTACTCATCCTTTGCATTCGGCATATTTTTGATGTTAATAATAAAACTTATAATATTTGATAACAATCAGACTACTTGTTAAATTACTTTTGATAATACTAAAACTTAAAAATTGTATGGTTAACTCTAACCAAGCATGTGTTTATTAATATTTATTTTGTGCTTCTGCTACAAACCTCGCAATCTTCTTCTTTACTTTATTTTATATTAGTCTTTGTTTTAGTACATCTACTCATTTTGCTTTTTTTTATAAATTTATTTTTAATTTTTTCTCATCGCATGCTTTATTCAACTTCTTTTCCGATTTGTAGTTGTGTTTAGTAATTGTCTTTCTTTCGCAATGCTTCTTAACACTTTTTATTTCTCACTTTTCCCGACCACTTAATATTTATTAACTTTCTATCCACGTTCAAATGCTTCAAATACGCTATTAATTTTTACTTCCGATTGTCGACGTTTTAATTTTAAAATGCATTTTATCTATCTAACTATATTCATACTTAACAATTTCATAATAGACATTAATAAATTTTATTTTTTTACTTTTTAAATTGAACTTACTATATTTTTTGAAAATCATACCATTATTAACATCATTATTTTGTTAAATATCTGAAACAAATATATCTGAGATCAATAAAAAAACATTAAATGGACAAGTTTCCATACCACCCACAGAGGTACTGCCCCAATTTGCTGTCTTTTGAATGGAGGAGACTCACAGTTCATTAAATCATCACACACCGAATACATGCGTGTGATCTACTAGGCGGGTGATGTTTTACATGTACTGTCATAATATACCATTTTATTCAATTACAAAATACAAATTACAAAATACAAATTACAAAATACAAATTACAAAATACAAATTACAAAATACAAATTACAAAATACAAATTACAAAATACAAATTACAAAATACAAATTACAAAATACAAATTACAAAATACAAATTACAAAATACAAATTACAAAATACAAATTACAAAATACAAATTACAAAATACAAATTACAAAATACAAATTACAAAATACAAATTACAAAATACAAATTACAAAATACAAATTACAAAATACAAATTACAAAATACAAATTACAAAATACAAATTACAAAATACAAATTACAAAATACAAATTACAAAATACAAATTAGAAAATACAAATTACAAAATACAAATTACAAAATACAAATTACAAAATACAAATTACAAAATACAAATAAAACATTGCTGAAAAATACATAAAGAAAAAAAAAACTAATATTTAATAAAACTAAACAAACTACTTAGATATATTATAGTATATATATTAATTCGGATCTCTGCATCTTAGTTGTCAAAATCTCCGATTTAAAATAACTTCCGGCGCCACACATCTCCTATAAAATGTTCTTAGTTTGGGTTCCATAATATTTTTCCATGTATCCCGATCTCTTGATATTTTTTGGTTAAACAAATCGTTGTTATCACCTGTAAATCCAATTAGATAACAATATGTTCGATTTGTTATCGCAAGTTGTCCTTGAATCTACAAAATGAATAAGTTAAATAAAATTAACTAACAAACTTTGAAATTGCACATGCCTGATAATAATAGTCACGTTTTTGTTTAACTCAATTGTTCCTATTTCACAAATTTGTAAGCATTGCACTTTTTTGTTTCTAACAAAATTCTCTAAAGTTTCTCCGGAAGATGCCGCTTTGTATAAGCATTTAACTTCCACTATATGGTCATTGTCTATAATACCTAAAAAAATATTACCAATTTATATTTTATTGTAATTAGTAGAAAAATAAATTACCATCAGGTGAGGCTCCTAGAAAACCAGTTTCCAAGTCTATAAACAAACCTGAAGCTTGAACCTTCATTCCAGTTATGTCTTCAAATTTACTGATAGCAACACGTTCAGTTGCACGACCATATTCTGTTTTAAAACTTTTAAAATTTTAATTTTTTTTTACAAGATTATCACATGGAGTTTTTGATCTGCGTCGCACGACAGCTCCAAAATTAGAGGCGGTTAATCTATAAGCTTTTTCTGCTGAATATAAAGCGTTGTCAAATTGTCCAATAGTATTTTGAGCAAGGTAATCTCTTTCTATCTCTGAAGCTTGTAATCAATTGCTCTATTTCTATTTCTAGAGATTCTTTGTCTATGTCAATTTCGGCAATATTTGGTCCGTACTCATTATTTTTGATTTTATCTTAAGATTTTTTCGTTTTTTCTTTGCCCACTTTTACATTTCAGTTTAGTTTGCGATTTAATGTATTTATCAAAATATTTATCAGTTTTTTGAAAATGTTTACTCTATGCATTTCTGTGCCATGCAACACCTTCATTATATCTTAAGCCTGTCAGATATGATTTAACTTCAAATCCGTCCCTCTGCATTAGGTTCAACCGTTTGCCCATGTTAAATCTGGCAAGTATACTCATAAATAGTTCTGCACGATTATTGGTTTCATTGTCAATCAGTCTATATGTCTTGGATAATAGAGAATTTAGTGCGGCGTACAAATGATGATGCGTTCCATTCAATAATAATTCCCGAGTTTTATCGTTGTCGGTTTTTCCATAATTATTACACATGTACTCAGAACAATCTATATGGTTTCCAAAAACATAATTTGCATATATTGCTTTGTGTGCTGTTTTAACTCGATCCGTAATAATACTTTTGGTTAGTAATTTTCGCACAGACAAAACAACTCCTTTGACATTTTTTTATATATTAAACAAATGTTTACTGAAATTTTTAATTGCATGGTTAGTGCATTCAGCTTTTCCAACCTGTAATCCATACACAAAGTTGTTTTTAATTTGTGAGTATACTGTCAAATCTCCATCTGCTATAATTGTTTTATAACGCAACTTGTGCATAGCAACGCTTTGATTAAAACCTTCTACTATAATATCCGATTCCATAGCAGAAGATGAACCATTCCAATTTTTAAAGCAAACGTAGTCACTGGGGTCTTCCATTTTATTCAAAGCTCTTGCACAGATAGAGCAATATTTATTTTGAATTCCAAGATATAAAAGTTTTCCCGTACTTTTACCAATAATCACAGCCTTAAAACAAAAGAATAGTAAAGTATTGATTATTGTTACTTATTATGTTTATAATTTACCTCTCTGGATGACTTATTGTAACTATGTCCATAACTTCTTTTGGACCATCCTCCATCTAAATATACAGTTTGTTAATAAATTTAATAGTATTTTAGAACATGCAAAATCCTAGTATCAAGAAAAATACAAAAAGGACTTATAATGGATCATTACGCATAGCAGCCCAGTGAACGCATACAGTTAAGATTAATTTAGACGCCAAATTTTTTGTAGTTATGTAAAAAAAGTTAAATGGAAGACCAGCCTTAGGCTGAACTTCGCCGTTTTCTTGTAGTAAATATAAAGAAATAAAGACGCTATTATTATTATTATTATTATTATTATTATTATTAAATGGAATGCCATCCGCGTCAATATTGCCGTTTGCAACTGCGTTTTCATATTCATTCTTCCCAGCCGATTGATTCCCAGATAGATTCTATCCATTTATATCCAAGTTATTGTTGAATACTAAAATACATTGATCTTGTCATTTTGGGTACATCCAATACTAGCTCATGTGAGCATATGTTTTTCCAGTTGCTAATGTTCACCATACCCCAGCGTTATTTGCAATAGCATTTTTTTTCGATGTTATTAATTTTTTTTTATCACAAACGTTGCATTTATAGATGTATGTGCTTGCTAATCCAATTTTCTTCTCTGTGTAGAAAATTAACATACCACCTGTACACTTCAAATTGTGATTGCTTTGAAGTGTTATTGTTTGCTTAAGTAAGTGGGATATGTGTACTAATCTGTATCTTTGCAAACCGTTTGCTTCTTTTTCAACTTCTATGTCCAACACGTGGCTTTTTACTCTATTATATTCTTGAGTAGATCCCCATAAAATGTTATACTCATCCGTCGTCGCTGGGTCCACTCGATCTTGGTTAATGTTTCCATTTCCCAACGCAAGACTTTTTTTTTAGCCTTAGATCTTTTATTCCGAAGTTTACGACGAGTATATGTACGAGCCATTTTGAAGTAAAGCTAAAACCCATTTTGAAATGAAGAAACATGTAAGTTTTGCATCTTACAAAATTAAATTAGTCGCAATTAATTTTGCAAAATCTATTTTTTTAAAACACATCTTTTTTAAAAGTTTTTAAAAATTATAATATTTGTAGCTTTTCTGCGTGTTTTCAAAAGTTAAAACACATTTTTTCAAGTTTTTTAACACACATGTTGCCGGTTCCTCTGTACCCTGTGATTTTTTCAACAAGTGGTTAATTGTTGCCTAACTTCCCATCAACACACGGTAAAAAATAACGGCCATAATTGATTCAAAATGATTGTTTTTAATTTTGGAAAAAATATAACATGGATGAGAGTTTAAACATATTTAGTGCGTCAAATACTTAAAGATATCTTTTAACACTTAATTGCTATTATAAAATTTTCAATTATTTATTTTTGTTTTTTTCTAATAATTGTAAAATTTAAATTTGGTAATTATTATTTTTTTTTTTTACAGAATGTTAAGTAAACATGCGGAAAATGGTTATTCCTTAGCCTATTCTAAGAATATTTTGTCCTATGATAATTTCTGAAAAACCCCATTGTTTCGAAGTCAGAGGGTGAACAAAATTTGCGACAGTTACAACATTATATTATCAAAAAGTACATGTAAAGTTGCTAAATCTACAATATTTCGAAATGACTTCTTTCAGCCTGGATACAAGCATTCAATCTTTTTGGTGAACATACATAATTTTGTAAAAATACAAATTGTTTTCGTACTATGAAGTGGTGCGGGGATGTAGTTTATAAATAAATATATAATCGGCTGTAATGCGCGCTAGCTCGAGTAAGTTGTTATTCTGCGCAGTAGCCGTAAAAACTTAATTCAACTATTTAGCAACAGGAGCCAGCACATGTCCGATAATTTCAATTTTCTTGGTTTTGCGGGTAGACGCTGTCCTTAATAAAAAATCATATAACAATAACAAGTAGCCGTAACCACAAGCAAACCCAAATAACGGAGTGGCCGTAACCACAAAAAAAAAATAACAACAAAGAACTGAGAAGTAAAGTAACTTTGTCTACGTTGTACACAAAACAATTAATTTTGAAGCATCTCCCACAATAAAGTTAATAAATTGAGATAAAAGAAAAACATATAAAAAAAACAATCAAGCCTGTTATGGCCACAAATTATTCTCTAACAAATCTAACCTAACCTAATTAACCATTAACCCGTCTACACTAACTTAATTAGTGTAGTGTAAAATATAAAAATAAATTATTAATTACTCTTTCTATACTTTCCAAAAATCTTCAGTGTATATTTGGTTGCCTACGTTAAATTAACGTATTTTAATTTTAAGTAATCGGCAGCAGCAAAGGACACAAATTGGAATGCTACAGTTTAGACTGGAGTTTGAAAAAATCCGATAATAAATAGTTACTTAATTAGTTTAGTTTACTTGAAAAAAAAAATAAAAATTATTTCTTCCAAGTATTTAAGCCTGCTCACCAATCTGAAGACACTAATTTTGAGCAAAGAATAGATTTAAAACAAAGAATTATAACGTTAGAAACACAAAAGATTCGTAGCCAAAACCTATCGCAACGTATTTGGGGATGAAGCATGATATTATAGTTTATAAAAATAAAAAAACCGGCCAACCCACTTGTGCACTTAAATAAACTTGACAAAAGCCGAACTAACCTTTAATCTTGAATGCAACAAAGCATCCGTCTTCTGGGCGCCTTACAATGCCGCACCTATCTTTAACTTGCTTAAAGCTGAGGATTGAAGTTTACTAGTTTTCTGCATACTCCTCAATTAGCACACTTAATTTATTGACCACGGAATTTAAATATTTGCTTGCATCTACATACAATTAATTTTATTAGTATTAACCTGTGCCATCAAGATCAAACCACCTATAACAACAGAAGAAGATGTCCTTGAGCATAAGGGGTTTACCCTTTTTTTAGGACCACACGCTTGCAGCTTAACTTTTTTTAAAGAAATTTATATGCCGGCCTCAACTCTTACACTAGATCCAATCTGATTGAAACCTGGTCAGGTTACAGATTATCACTAATGATATGACGTTGGGTCTTATTTTCAACCTAGAAGATAATCCTGTTCTTACATTGCAAGTTATAAAAAACTTGTGATGGTTGCATAAACAGAAATTATAGCATTCATTCTGTCGCTTTGCGATTAGTGCATCATAGGACTCACATAACCTAACCTAAAAAATCAATGACAAATCTACTTACTTGACAGATGACTTTTACTGGTTGCATAAGCTTGAAATGTTAACATTCAATCTGTTGCTTTGCGATTAGTGCATTATGGGACTCACATAACCTAAAAAGTAAATAATAAATTTAATTTGTCACTTTTCAATTGGCAGATGACTTATGGTGGTTGCATAACCAAAAAATAATAACATTCAATTTGTCGCTTTGCGATTAGTGTTGTGCACTTAACTCACATAACCTAAAAAATAAATTATAAATCTAATTTGTTGCATTGCGATTGATAGATGACTTGTGATGGTTGCATAACTTGAAATGATAACATTCAATCTGACCCTTTGCAATTATTGCATTGTGCAACTCATATAACCTAAAAAGTAAATAATAAAATTAATTTGTCGTTTTGCGATTGACAAATAACCTGTGATTACATAAACTGAAATGATAGCATGCAATCTATCGCTTCGCAATTAGTGCAATATGGGACTTACATAACCTAACCTAAAAAATCAATAACAAATCAAATTTGTCGCATTGCGTTTAACAGATGACTTACGGTGGTTGCATAACCTACAAATGTTCACATTTAATCTGTTGCTTTGCGATTAGTGTAGTGCACTAGACTTACATAACCTAAAAAATAAATTAAAAATCTAATTTGTTGCTTCACGATTGATTAAAAATGATAACATTTAATTATTCGTTTTGCGATTAGTGTAGTGCACTTAATTCACATAACCTAAAATCAAATTAAAAATCTAATTTATGACTTGTAGTGGTTGCATAAACTGAAAATAATAACATTTATTGCTTTGTGATTAGTACATTATGAGACTCGCATAACCTAAAAAAGTAAATAATAAATCTAATTTGTCGCTTCGCGATTGACAGATGACGGGTCGTAGTTGCATAAACTGAAATAATAGCATTTAATCTGTTGCTTTGCAATTTGTGCATTATGTGACTCACATAATCTAACCTAATCTGTCGATTTGCAATTAATGTAGAGCTCTAGACCTACATAAACTTTGCGATTGACAAATGGCTTGTAGTGGTTGCATAACCTAAAAATGATAACATCTAATATGTGGGCGAGCAACACTAGTCTAAGCCACACGCGCACTACATCTAAGCTTAGTTCACGCCCACCTACCCAAGTATTTGTAAGCAAGAAATTGGACTACAAACACTTTTGTGGGTGGGCGGGCAACACAAATCCAAACCATTCGCGCACAATATCTAAACTTAGTTCCCGCCTACCCACCCAAGTGTTTGTGAGCAAGAAATTGGAGCACAAACACTTGGGTGGGTAGGCGGGCAACACTAATGTAAACCACTCACGCACAATTTCTAAACATAGTTCCCGCCCGCCCACCCAAGTAACTGCGTTATAGAAATTGGATTACAAAATTTTGGGTGAGTGGGCGGGCAATACTTATCCAAACCACACGTCCACAATTTCTAAACTCAGTTCCCACTAACCCACCCAAGTGTTTGTTTTATAGAAAATTACCTTAAAAATAAGCCTTTCATCATACGCAGTGACAACAAGGCACTCATATAGCCAGCCAATTCCACGAATAGCAAGGCAAATTTACATAGTGGTTACTGATATTATTAAAATTTACCTTCGTCATCAAACACGCTTCAGGTTATTTAAACTTGTTACCAGACGAGCTAGCACGGAATCCTGGTAACAAGCAAAGTAATCAACAAAAAACAAAGCAGTATCAAGTTAAGCATGACTGCATTAATATACTAGAACCCAAAACACTGGCGGAGACAGTGCGATGAGCCCAGTGAGATAGCGCACAAGCCCAGGAGATCAACCAAAAATACTGGGTATGGGCAAGCTGATTTGCAAACAAAGTCAGGTGGAATTAGTAGTACTACCACAAACCCAGGAGGTGTTGAGAACACATCATGTCAACAAAGTTGCTGGGCATCCGGGTAGAGAGAAAACCATAGCGGCTATCATAAAGGCCCAAAGTCAGAAAAGACGTTTGTACATTAACTAAGCAATCAACACCGTTAAAATTACAGTTCTTGAAAAAAAGTTTTAATTGACTATATTAACTAGTTCAACACAACCAGGGCATACAACAAAGTAGCTCTTACAATTGTAGACAACTGCAGCCTCTGGGTAGAGGCAATTCTAGCACCATTAATGAGGCTACTATTTGCGTACTGGAAACAGGTATTTTTCCGTTTCCATCGGATGTGATATCCTAAGATAGTATTGAGCGACAACGGCTCACAGTTCAGTAGCAAACAGTTTTAAAACGCTACCAAATGCTGAAAGGAAATCCATCAATCCACAGTAACCTATCATCTGCAAGCAAACTCAGTCGGATTTAAAAAAGAGCATCAGAGTACTTACAAAACAAAACTTTAACACCAACCAGAGCACAGCCGTTGGTAGCTCTTACGGTACTTTCACATCAATCTAAACAAATACAATAGTACTTAGTGAACTGGCACGCTGTGTGTGTGCGTGGGAAACCGCACTATGTGTTTGTACCCGGCATGTGTGAAATAGTAGTAAAGAGAGCAGAAAAATAAGGTGCCTGGTTGTGTGCCCAGTGTGTATGAAGCTCCAAGTCATTGCCAAACAGACCTTGTCTATTGGCTAACACCGCAAAAGGAGGCAACTCTAACCGCAGTAAGTGAAGTAAAGATCAAAGCCAGGTTGTGTACGCGACGCTTGGCGGTAGACATAGCAAAAAAAATAAAATAAAATAAAAAAGAGAGTAAGGGGTGAGCTGGATTGTATAGTTCTGGTGTGTAAAGTGAGTATTATTTAGTAGGACTAATAGTGTTTCAATCACTTGGTTACATACACTTAGGTTGACGGACGGTTTAACTTGATTACAATTGTTACAAATTTTCAATAAAATTATTGTGCAGCATTATTAGTGAATTTGTGATCTAATAAAGCACATTTGGTAATTTTTATGGTTTGCAGCTTGACTAAATTTGGTTTGTATCTTGACTAAACTGGTTTTAATTAACTAAAATTTTATGTATAATAAATATTTTGCATCACCGCCTAATTTAAACAAAAATAAATTTAAATGGTTTGCAACTTAACTAAATTTGGTTTACAACTTAACTAAATTGATTGAAATTGCTACGAATTTCAATAAATTTTCTCTAATCTCCTTGCGTACATTTCTGCAAAGGCTTTAGTCAATACCTAAAATGTAGAATGCCATACCTTATTAAATACGTCTGAAATGTCAATTTAGAATTAAATCGATAATTATTCTTATAATACTATTGTAGACAGCAATATAAAGTTAGTACATATTTAGTATTTTATGTATGACACATCCGAATATTGATACATAACTATCTTAAATAAACAAGATAACAAGATAAGATATAAATAATTTATGTATTCTAATCAATTGTAATATATTGCAACAACATTATAAATGTAGAATCTACATAATGTTGAATAAACTAGTCTGCATTTATATATTAACTTATGTTCTTTCATGGACGAATGCTAAAGATGGTAAGTAATGAGATGATTATATTTTGCGTTTAAAGATTTTTATTAATGTAATATAAAATTGTTTTAAATTTTATGTTTATCAGTAATAAATTAAGATCAAAATGAATTGAAAAAATAACTAAAAATTCATTTAAAAAAGGTTAAAGTTATAAAGGTTTATGTTTATGCCTTTTTAAATATGATTGCATTTTTTTGACATTATTTTTAGTTAGTTATTAATTCTATTCTGTTAAATATAATGTTAATTATTAAGCTTATTCTAATTACTTAACTGTTTTTAGGTTTACAAATATTTAATGCTACTCATTTGAAACTAAATTGGTATTATCCATCTAATGGTCAAAATTATACAAATTTCATTATTAAAATAGATATAGAAGGCATATACTCAAATCAAACTCAGTTTATAACTGTGCCTGGAAAGCTTGTTGATGAATACACGGTAAATATAACCAAACCATACATAACAATTTCTTTTAAAATTAATAAATGAAATGTAAATTGTTTTTTTTAGGAATATATTGAATACAATGAAGGAACTAAATACTTTACAAATTTTACGCTAAATGTTGCTGATGAGATTAGTAATCCTAAAATATTTTATTGTATAACCACTCCAATAAAATTAGATGTAAACATAACTGAATGCAATAAGAATGAATTTAAAATCAAACTCAATGATTCAAAAATAACTAAAGGGTAGCTAAATGTCAATCGTCGGTATTGATAATAATTTAAAATTATTTCAGACAAACTCATTTATGTATTTCAAACAATGATACAACAATTTTGGACATCAACATATACCCGCCCCAAACTGAAGGATTGGTTAAAGCTTGCAATATTCCCAACAACTCAATTAATTGTAATGAATCCATACATTTGATAGGTTTACTTCAATTAGATGGTCGAAACATTCCTTTAAAATTTAATATAAAACTTATTAGAATTGAAAGTAGCAACGCAACCACAATTCTGATAGTATCAATAACTGCATTTGTATGTTTGTTACTAATAACAATACTAACAATAATCTTTTATAAAATAAGGTAAGATATATCAAACACAAAATTTATTATATTTTGTAAAATTATTCACTTACTTGCAAACTTATGTATCAATCAATTTTTTTTAGAAACAAAAAACGGAAAATGGATAAGCCAACCTCTGCAGAAATGGTAAATAAATAAAAAATTAGTTAAAAAAATTAACATAAATAATTACAGATTCCATTGAATGATGTAAAACCAACATTTATTAAAAAATTTAGATCGCCAAAAAAAGAATTAATAACTAACCCATTCACAATTGATGAACTCTATAATTTTCTTAACAATTACAATCACGAAAATGATCCAATAGCACCTGAATATGAGGTAATTAAATTATATTTGTTTATTAATTTAATAATTTATTGTATTTTTTTAGAACATTAAAAACGACTACAATAAGTTTGCAAAGCAGTCTTCTAAAGATTATAACAGATATAATAATGTTAGACCATGTAAGTTAAAATGTTAAAGAGTTAGAAGAAGACTAATGATTTGATTTTAGATGACTATAATAGGATTAAATTGCATGCTAAACAGGATTATATCAATGCTAGTTATATTAAGGTAAGGATTTTGTAAAAGTAAAAGTTTATTAAGCAGATACATTTTTTAATTAAATTTTAATACAATTTGGTAACAATGTATCCCAATACTATTGTTACCAACTATACAATTTGTAACTAATATGGCAAACTTAATTTCCAAAACTGTTTACTTCTACTTATAGTTATATACTCTCCATTTCATTTAGTTAAAATTTACTATGCGTTGCGCACTTATCACTCTAGCTACAATGTTTGCAGATATAATAGATGCATACCTAAGCCAAGGTTTTGATCTGACAGTGGTCCTTGACACGGTCATTTTAACTTTAAAAGAGCATTACAAGTTTTGTCTTTTTTGGGGCCAATTCCAGGCCAAGTTTGTTTATTTTTTGCTCTATGAGAGCAAGAGCGCAGTTTCACTTCTCTTGCAGATCTCTTTAGAGCGTTTTATTGCTATCATTGCTAGGTTGTTGGCATATGCCACTTTTTCCACACCTATAGGCAGTTGTCGTAGAGAACGTTCCACAACGTAGGGCGCAGAATTAAACTCTATTTTTTACACCCTCATTTACTAGCAAACCCTGTCTTTCAAATAACTTCTGATAATATTCAGTAGCTATTTGGGAACACACCAAAGCCCTCAAATTACTTCCCCAATTGCAAATAAAAATTGCCTTCTAGGAAATTTCCGTTCTTAATGCATTTGTTGATTGCGGCTACATCACCACATACCTTGAAACCTCACTCCATCAAAGTTTTAATAATTTTTGCTGGAATCCCATTGAGCCCTGGTGCCTTCCCAGAACGTATCCTTTTTGAGGCTTCCCGGTACTTGATTTCCGAATATGCCTCCACAGGCCACTTTCTAAGCACTCTTTAATCCTGTTTTGAAAAGAGTTTTTCCACGGCCGCTTTTTGCATTTCTAATACATCGCTTCGCAGTTTGTGTATCACTGATCTATCATAACCTAAAAAAATAATGTGTAGGTTTAACCTGTCGCTTCGCGATTGACAGATGAGTTCCAACATTTGTATAACTTAAAAATATTAATTCCTAATATGTCGCTTCGCGATTTGTGCATTTCAAATTTGACATAACCTAAAACAATAATTTGTAAATTTAATTTGTCGCTTTGCGATTGACAGATGAGTTCCAACGTTTGTATAACCTAAAAATATTAATTCCTAATATGTCGCGATTTGTGTATCAAAGATCGATCATAACCTAAAAAAATAATTTGTAATTTTAATCTGTCGCTTCGCGATTCATAGTTGAGTCACAACATTTGCATAACCTAAAAATATTAATTTCTAATACGTCGCTTTGCGATTTGTGTATCACGGGTCTATCATAACCTAAAAAATAATTTGTAAATTTAATCTGTTGCTTTGCGATCAACAGATGAGCCACAACACTTGTATAACCTAAAAATATTAAATGTTGCTTCGCGATTTGTGTATCACGGATCTATCATAACCTAAAAAAACAATTTGTAATTTTAATCTGTCGCTTCACGATTGACTTATGATGATTTGTGGTAGTTGCATAAACTGAAAATAATTGATAACATTCAATTTGTCGCTTCGCTACAAGTGTAGTGCACGGGACTCACATAACCTAAAAAATAAATTAATAAATTTAATTTGTCGCTTTGCGATTGATAGATGACTTACCGTGGTTACATAAACTAAAAATGTTAACATTCAATCTGTAGCTTTGCTATTAGTGCATTATGAGACTCACATAACCTAACCTAGAAAAGTAAACATTAAATCTAGTTTTTTGCTTCGCGATTGACGAATGACTTGCGCTGGTTGCATAAACTGAAATGATAGCATTCATTCTGTCGCTTCGCGATTAATGCATCATGGGACTCACATAACCTAACATAAAAAATCAATGACACATCTATTTTGTTGCTTTGCGATTAACAGATGACTTGTGCTGGTTGCATAATTTAAAATAATAACATTAAATCTGTCGCCTTGCAATTATTGTAGTGCACAAGATTCACATAACCTAAAAAATAAAATATAAATTTAATTTGTCGCTTTGCGATTGACAGTTGACTTACCTTAGTTGCTTAACCTAAAAAGATAACATTCAATCTGTCGCTTTGCGATTAGTGTAGTGCACAAGATTCACATAACCTAAAAAATAAAATATAAATTTAATTTGTCGCTTCGCGATTGACAGTTGACTTACCTTAGTTGCTTAACCTAAAAAGATAACATTCAATCTGTCGCTTTGCGATTAGTGTAGTGCACAAGACTCACATAACCTAAAAAATAATTTATAAATTTAGTTTGTTGCTTTGCGATTGAAAGTTAACTTACCGTGGTCGCATAACTTAAAAATGATTCAATTTGTTGCTTCGCGATTGGTGCAGCGCACAGGACTTACATAACCTAAAAAAGTAAATAATAAATCTAATTTGTCGCTTTGCGATTGACAAAAGACTTGTGATGGTTGCATAAACAGAAATGATAGCATTCATGAAGATTAGTGCATCATAGGACTCACATAACTTAACCTAAAAAATCAATGACAAATCTACGTACTCGACAGATGACTTTTAGTGGTTGCATAAGCTTGAAATGATAACATCTGTTGCTTCGCGATTAGTGCATTATGGGACTCACATAACCTAAAAAGTAAATAGTAAATTTACTTACGGTGAATGCTTAACCTAAAAATAATAACATTCAATTTGTCGCTTTGCGATTAGTGTTGTGCACTTAACTCACATAACCTAAAAAATAAATTATAATCTAATTTGTCGCTTCGCGATTGACAGATGATTTCCCGTGATCGCATAACCTAAAAATGATAACATTCAATCTGTCGCTTTGCGATTAGTGCATCATGGGATTCACATAACCTAGAAAAGTAAATAATAAATCTAATTTGTTGCTTTGCAATTGACAAATGACTTGTGATGGTTGCATAAACTGAAATAATAGTATTCAATTCGTCGCTTCGCGATTAGTGCATCATGGTACTCACATAACCTAATCTAAAAAAAATCTAGTTTGTCGCATTGCCAGATAACTTAAGGTAATTGCATAACCAAAAAATAATAACATTTAATCTATTGCAATTATTGTAGAGCACTAAACCCACATAACCTAAAATATAAATGATAAATCTAATTTGTCGCTTCGCGATTGACACATGGCTTGTGGTGGTTGCATAACCTATGGGTAGGCAACACTAATCCAAACCACACGCACACAACATCTAAACCTAATTCCCGCCCAGCAGCCCAAGTGTTTGTGATCCATTCTCTTGCTCACAAACACTTAGATAGGTGGGTGGGCAACGCCAATCTAAACCACACGTCCACAGCATTTAAACTTACTTCCCGCCTACTCACCCAAGTGTTTGTGACCAAAAAATTTGATCACAAACACCCGGGTGGGTGGGCGAAAACTAAATTTAGATGTTGTGCGCGTGTGGTATGGATTAGTGTTGCCCGCCCACCCACACAAATATTTGTATGTAAAATATTGGATCACAAACACTTTGATGGGTGTGCGGGCAATACTAATCCAAACTACAAGCGCACTACATCTAAGCTTAGTTCCCGCCCACCCTCCCCAGTGTTTGTAAGTAAGAAATTGGACTACAAACACTTGGCTGGGTGGACGGGCAACACTAATCTTAAACACTCGCGCACAGTATCTAAACTTAGTTCTTGCCCTCCCACCCAAGTGTTTGTGAGCAAAAAATTAGAGCACAAATACTTGAGTGGGTGGGTGAGCAACACTAATGTAAACCACTTGCGTACAATTTCTAAACATAGTTCCCACCCAAAAATTTGTGAGCAAGAAATTGGATCAGAAACACTTCGGTGATGGGCGGGCAACACTTATCCAAACCACACGCGCACAAAATCATAATTTAGTTCTCGCCCAAGTGTCTGTGAGCAAGAAATTAGATCACAAACATTTGGGTGGGTGGGCGGAAACACTAATCCAAAACCCACGCGCACAATATTTAAATTAAATTCCCGCCCACCCACCCAAGTGTCTGAAAGCAAGAAATTGGATTACAAACACTTAGGTGGGTGGGCGGGCAACGCCAATCCAAACCACACATCCACAGCATTTAAACTTAGTTTCCGCCTACCCATCTTAGTGTTTGTGATCTAATATCTTGCTCACAAACACTTGGATGGGTGAGCGGGAACCAAATTTAGATATTGTGCGCATGTATTTGGATTAGTGTTGCCCGCCCGTCCACCCAAATGTTTGTGATCCAATTTCTATAACACAAACACTTGGGTGAGAACCAAATTTAGATATTGTGCGCATGTGGTTTGGATTAGTGTTGCCCGCCCGCCTACTTAAGTGTTTGTGATTTAATTACTATACACAAACACTTGGGTGGGTGGGCTGAACTAAGTTTAGGTGTTGTGGGCGTGTGATTTAGATTAGTATTACCCGCCCACCCACCCAAGTGTTTGAAATTCAATTTCTATAACACAAACATTTGGGTGGGTGGGCAAAAACTAAGTTTAGATGCAGTGGGCGTGTGGTTTGGATTAGTGTAACTTACCCAAGTATTTCTGAGCAAAAAATTGGATCACAAACAGATGGGTGGGTTGGCGGGTACTAAGTTTAGATGTAGATGACGTGTGGTTTGGATTAGTGTTGCCCACCCAAATGTTTGTGAGCAAAAAATTGTATCACAAACATTTGGTTGGGCGGGCAGGGCACTGATTGCCGGACAGTAGTTTTGACTAAAGTTCCCGCCCACCCATCCAAGTGTTTGTCATCCAATTTCTAGCTCACAAACACTTGGATGGGTCGATGGGCAAATTTAATTTAATTCATTCATGTCAAACAATTTGAGGTTATGCCAAATTGAGCGTACAGACTTCAACAAACTTTACCGAGTTGGTACTAATGATATTGAACTATATTGGTACCAAATTGTATTAATTTCCAATGAAGCAATTATGATTTTCTAAAGCAACTGGAAACCTTACTCGATTCACTAAAGTCATTAAAGGTTATATCAAATTGGGCGTACCAATTTAAACAAATATTGCAGAGTTGGTTCTAATGATATTGAGATATATTTTTATTAATTTGCATCAATTTCCAATAAAGAGTTTAGTAGATATAAGTTATTAAAGTAACAAATCAAAAACTTAATTTAGTTTACTTAAATCAATTTGAGGTTATGTAAAATTGATTTAAACAAATTTTACAAAGTTGGTACTAATGATATTAAGCTTTAAAAATTATGATTTTCTGAAGCAACATACTCGAAGCCTAACTCAATTCACTCATGTCAAACAATTGATTCTAGTTTTTTTCATTAAATAATTTTGTATTTCTTACTTTATATATCCCCGTCTTCTTTCTTTATTAAGAGATTTGATTTGACCCTCCAGTTATTTTGCAACCCTTTGTATTCTAATGCTGTTTTTTGGTTTACCTTTCTTGTCTTTCCGCAATTTTATCTTTCTACCAATACTTTACGTGTCTGCTTTGTAGGGATGTACATTGCAGAGACCGCCTATATCTTTACACAATGCTTTTGCCTCTACTCCTATAGACTCAAAGTCCCTGACTATATTTTTTAACCCTATCTATTTTGTTTGTCAGCTGCTGGCGCTGCCACAATCGTGGTACTACCAACTTAAAATTTGATGGGTTGTTGGTCAAAGAGATGTTCTCCCTTTAGCATTTGCTACCCCAACAGCAGTCTAGCTACTCATGCGCTACATGCGCATCTATGTCTATAATATTTATTAGAGAGAGAGATGCTTGCAAGCGGCTTACTTCGCAAGCAAGCGGCTTCTCCCATCTTCAACGCGGTCACCCCATAAAGGGCAGTTTGCATTGAAGTTTTGTTTGGAAAAGCGTAACAGGGCACGTACAACCTACCGCCCAGCTGCAGCCATCAAAACTTTTTTTTTCTTTTCTCCAGTTTCTCAATTCCTAAGTTTCTGTTTAGCACCACCACTGCGGCGTTTTGCTTGAAATTTAGTAACTAAATGCTATCTTTTCCCACTCGCAGGTTGGGCTTGGAGATCAAGGCTCCAATTTCCGCACCCAGTTGCATCACAAGATCAGTAGCCGCGGCTAACTTGTTGAGGTTTAACTGGATAACACTTATCATGCAGCGGTGTAACGGACCTTAGGGTGCGTTTATGCTGCACATCGCCGGGGCTGCTCGCCAAGATTGGCGCCGGGATGTTGTGGCGATGATGAAACAAACCTATATAATCTTATGGGAGCATTTATGCTGCACCTCGCACATCGCCGCGCTGCTCGCCACATTCCACGCCACTGCGATGTGAACAAAATAGTTTGTTTTTTATAATCGGACCATCGCCGTACATCTTCAAACTAGCGCTCTGATTGGTCCGTTTATTGCCAGTTTTGTGAGACGTTAACATAATGTAATTTATATTATCAAACTTATTTAATTAGTTTAATTAATTAGTATGTTACTTCAAACCGTGTTGAGGTTATATGCAATTTAAAAGAATAAAGTTTTATTTGCATGTAGTGTGTTAATTTATTAAAACTTTGATGCGTTTACAATAATTTTATGAAGAATTTAATTGAAATAAATCCGCATTAAGCAAGAAATTGTTAAAGCAATGTTTGTATTTTTACTGAAGTGGCATAGTAATTAATTATTTTAACTTAATATTTTTACTTATATTAATAATTTCATTATAAAAATATTTTATTTAAAAAAAATACATATCGATTGTCACAAATCAAGATTAAATAATATTTGACTTGCAATTTAAGTTAAGAATTTGTATAAGCAATTAATAAGTACGCAAGTTTATATTGGAATCTGTTTACTAATTATTTATTTTCTTTAACATTATAAATTATATTAAATATTTTGATTCAATAATATAACTTATATTAATAACTATAATATATTAATATTTGATTAATAAAATAAAACTCGACAGTAATTAAATAACGGCGAGGTGCGAGCAGCGCGGCGATGTGCATTTATGCTGCTGAATGGCGATGTGCGAGCAGCGGGCAGCGCCAATCTTGGCGAGCAGCGCGGCGATGTGCAGCATAAACGCACCCTTACTTTCATCATGTTCTGGTTTTAAATATTTCTCTATATATGGGAAACGACTCGGTTCAGTGCCCCAATGTTGCGCAAGTGCTACACTGAGCTTATGTGCCCAAGCTTTTGCAATTCTAACTCTGCTCATACTGAGTAGGGGAAACTTCTTCAAAGAAATTACGGTAAACTGGTCCTGCTTGCCTACCTTTCCTGCTTTTTTAGGTTGTCCGTCTTACAACCATTTATTTCATGCGTCCTAGTCAGTTTGTCTATTGTCGCTTTTACTCCTCTGTAGTCGTTACCATGCCTATTTCCCACACTAGAACTTTTTCGGTTTTTTTTTTTTGGGACTTTATTGTGTTTGTTTAAGGTTTCTCTGAAGGCATTAAAAGATTTTGCAAGTTATAATTATTTTAGTACCGGGAGTTTATAAATGAATGGGATTATGTAATCACTTTAAATGTGCCGCTTTTGTTAAATTGTTCACTAAACTATTTGTTTTGACAGATCAACTTTGACAGCTGTCAAGCAAACATATGAAAACATATGTAGTATAGTGGACGATTTTAAAAAGGCGGCATATTTAAAATGATTACATAATCCCATTCATTTATAAACTCCCTGTATAATCAATTAATAAAACTTAATTTTTAGAATTATGAAGGAACCTTAAATAAATATATAGCTGCTCAAGGACCAATGAAAAATACTATTAACAATTTTTGGGAAATGATATGGCAGGAGAATGTAGAAGTTGTCATTATGCTAACTGGTTTAATTGAAAATGGAAAGGTAAATATAAAACTAAATTAAAATCTGAAATAAAATATAAATTTTAGGAAAAATGCGTAAAATATTGGCCTGACTTAAGCATTTGTACAAAATATGGAGAAAATATAACAGTACATCAAGTCAGTACTGATTATTATGTTGGCTATTTAGTAAGGGAATTTGATATTTGCAAGAAAAGAGAGTGCAGAAAAGTTAAACAAATGCATTTCACTTCTTGGCCTGATTACAACGTCCCTTATAATCCACACATATTAGTAAATTTTTTGCGACATTTTAGAAATTTAGAATTTAAACCACCAAGTGTTGTACATTGCAGGTAATAGTATTTAGTTAAAATGTTATGATTTAATTGTTATTAACAAATTTGTAGTGCTGGTGTAGGACGTACTGGTACATTCATTTTAAGCGATTACTTAATAGATCAAGCTGAATCAAATCAATCAATTGATGTTCCACTTGCATTAAAAAAATTAAGAGATGAAAGAACCGGATTGGTCAACCAATTAGTGCGTTTTGTTAAAATAATTTGCAATTTGTTAATAATTTAATTTTAGTTACAATACAAATTGGTTTATTGCTCTCTATTGGAATACCTTACTGATAAATTGGCTAGAAATATATCAGTTGATGAATTTAAACAGAAACATTTTATGTATACCAGAAACGAGTATTGTTTGAAAGATTTGAATCACATTAAAGAGAAACAGTATTGGGATGTGATTTTAAGAAAATATCCTCATAACTCTTACAATGACAATAGACACAAGCACAGATATGAAAAAGAAATTTTAAGTATAATTTATTAACAGTTATTAAATTGAAATATGCTAAATTTATTATTTTTAAGGTTGCAAAGGATTTTCTTATCTTAATTATTACCCAATAGATGATTCCAATTCAAATTATATCAATGCTAACAAAATTGATAATTTTTATGAAGATAAAATATTTTTTGCTACGCAGAATCCATTGCCTAGCACTGTTTGTGATTTTTGGAGGTTAATTGCTAAAGAAAATACTGAACTTATTATAGTTTTACAAACTGTTGGAACGAATACAGTAAATATTAAAATTATTTATGTAAAAAAAAAATTGATTTAATAATTTTTTAGGATATTCCAATTTTTTTTCACTCAACTATTATAAATCAAGTTGATTACATTAGTCTACAACCTATATCAATTAAGGAATATCCAAGTTATGATTACATTGTAATAGAATTGACCGAAAAAGAAGTAATTTTATTTAATTTTATTTTGTATTAATAATATTTTTTTAATTAATTGTAGGAAAGTAGAAATTTGGAATTAATATATTTCAAAAATTGGGATTGTAGTGATGAATTTCCAGATCCAAATGATTTTCTTAAATTTGCACGAAAAACATCAGATTTTGCAGCCAAAAATATTACCATTACTTGCAAGTTAGTTATAAAAAAAGTTTGCAAACTATTATTAATATTACATCAAACATTTCAGTGATGGTGGATCAGTATGCGGTGTTTATTTAACTCTTTTGAAAGCCATAGAACAAATTGAAACCGAAAATGTGGTTGATTTATGCAGTGCTGTTAGAATGCTTCAGTTGTATAGAAATGATTTTATGACTGATGTGGTGAGTATTGTTTTGATTTCTTAAATGTTGATTTAATTAATTAATTTATTTTAGGAACAATTTGTTTTCCTCTATAAAGTGATTAAATCATATCTTGATTTGAATTTAACACCAGTGTACGACGAACCAACAAGTAATGAAGGTTTATATGCTAACTTATCACCGTAAAAAAATTAAGTTGAAGTATTGTTTATAATAATTTTTTTTACTATATAAAATACATAAAACCTGTTTTGAAATATGTTAATTCTACCACAATCACAACACTAATTTTATAAATTATTTCTATCATTAATAATATTCATAGTATAGCTTGTTAAATTGTCCTAATAACATTTTTTTTTTCAAATTTTTGAGGTGGCTACTGAAAAGTTGTGGGTGGAAAGAAGGGTAATGCCCAAGTACGTAATTTGACTGATAGGGGTTATAGCCTGGTTCTAAAGGAAGATACGGATGTGGAAATTATTGTGGCAGGTGTGGTGGAAGAAGATAAGTAGTGTTTTTTTGAGGTTGGCGGTGAGTTTTCATTCTTGGAGCCACAATTGAAGAGAGGAGAAGTAGGTTTTTAGGTGCCTACGCCGCAGTGTCGTCCGAGTATTGCTAAAGTGTAATCCGTAGGTTTCAGGGTTAAGGAATGTTCATAACGTAAATGTCAAAGATAGTGGCGAAAGGACGAAACCTTGGAGTACCCCTGCGGAAGGCAAAAAAGGTTTTGAAAGTGATTTGTCGCAGCGGATTTGGGTAGGGTTAGCAAGAAATAACTTTAAAGTGGCAATAATGTAAAGAAAATTACCATCTTTTTGATAAAAGTTTAAAAATAATGCTGCCGTGCCATAGGCTCGGATGATATCAAGAAAAACGGCAAAGGTTCATTTTTTGATATTTACTGAAGAAGATTAATCCGACATAAAATTGAAGTTGATGTGACAGGTAGAAATGTTCTTCCTGAATCCGTATTAAGATTTAAGGAACATCTTTGCCGTTGCTGAAAGTTGGATTTGGATGAGCCTTTTCAATAGTTTGGAGGTAGTTAGGCTTGTTTGAGTCGCGGGGAGAAGGGATAGCCGTAGAACAGACATACATAGAAAATGGGGGGTCAAATACGATACAGCAAAAGTCAAATTTTAGTAATCGTTGCTTGAAGTTAGGTTAGAGGGCGGGGAAAGAATTGGGGAATTTGTTGGTGAAATGTCCTAATAGAATGCTTGCTTCTTATAATTACATTCTGATGAAGTGTGATATGATGTATTTTAGGGACACTTGAGCAGCCAAGTCAAAATGTGCTATAATATCATGGGTGATCACGATGTGATCTATGATCCATTGTGGTTAGCAAAGGTGGAGTCAGTACAGTAAAAGCAAAACAAGGAGAATTTTAAGCTAAGGCAATGTCTTTGGGGTTGAATGCGTTGTCTCTGAAAAAAAGATGTCCAGCATTCAAGTCATTAAAGATGATGGATTTTCTTATTGGTCGGTTGCTCTGGATTTTATTCTTAAGGTCTTCAGTGCGTCTAGCCCGGCTTCTGGAGCTAGGGCGACGTCGGCGTCAGTGTTGTTGTACGACACGTTATTAAAAACGCATAAAAAAGATGGGAGATTATTGGAGACTTGTCTACGTTGAGGTTTGGCGTTTGATTGTTTCAGCAATATTGGTTTTCTGATGTGGTTAGAGAAAGCAGTGTTATATTTGTCAAGGTCAGGGCCGTTGGAGTTATGTAAGCCGTGTTTTTGTATATGATGGCGGTGTTTATTAGGAAAAATGCTTAGTACAAGGATTTGGTGTCTTTTGGGGATGGGAATAAAATGATACTTATCAGATTCTTGTTCTTATCTTTTGGGTACTGGGTGGTTAGGTTAGGTTAGGTTAGATTAGGTTAGGTTAGGTTAGGTTAGGTTAGGTTAGGTTAGGTTAGGTTAGGTTAGGTTAGGTTAGGTTAGGTCTTTTGGTGATGGGAATAAAATGATACTTATCAGATTCTTGTTCTTATCTTTTGAGTACTGGGTGGTTAGGTGACATGCTTTTGGTTTATTTTGCGTTGGTGACGTTGTTCCTAAAATTTGTTTTTGTTTTTTATCTGTTTTGGTTTGCTATGGTTGCTTGAGAATTGGGAATTATTGGAATTGTAGGACAAGCCCGACAAATTAGATCCAAAAAGGGCTTTTAAAATAAAGCTCGCAGAGGTGAATAAACGGTGATTGGAAGGCGTTGTCGTGGTCGGTACAGTGGTCGTCATAAGAAAGGTGATATCAGACTTGTCTTTATCACCAAGTTGGCAGGTTTGTTCTGTGCTTTTATAAACACAATTGATGATGTGAGTAATTAAATGTCCGTTTTGATTACTAAAGTTTAATTCTTAAAGTTTAAAAGCCAAAACTTTTTAAACAGTGCAAGATCTGTGTGGCTTTAGTTACGGTACTGACAATAACAGAAGTCAAAAATAATATTTAATAATATTGTATGATCTTATACAAGTGCTATAAGTCACTCCTATGCCAAAACCATCACTAACGTTTACAAAGGTTTATAAAAATTATTTTATTTTGGTTAACCCTAATGATGCTTTTATTACCAATCAGCAATGGGTACATTTAACGCCAAAGCAAATAGCCAAATCTCCAGTCAATACGGACAATTTTATTTCTCAACAGAAAGTTAAAATGTTTGTAAATTATCAATAATTGTTTTTGAATTATATGATAGTTATAAAATGTTTGTGAACTGTCATAAACGTTATAAAATATATGACAAACAAATGGGCGAGTGGGCGGGACACTTCAAAGCATGGTAAGGGGCCAATACTTTATGATGAAATAATACTCACCCAAGTAAAAATAAAATATTACGACTTTTTTCTATATAATGTGTTTGCCTATATCGTCTACTAATAATCATCAAGTTTGGTTAAAATTGCCTGATTATTTTTTGTTTAGCATTAGTTTTACGCAACTATTTTCCGTTTTTTTAGTAAAAAGCCCTAGAAAATATAGTTTGGCGTAAAAATATTACAATTTTTCTATTTTTAATATTTTTGGTTATATCTTCTACTAATAATTAGCAAATATGGTTAAAATCGCTTAATTAGTTTTTGTTTTGCATTAGATTTACTCAACAATTTCCCGTTTCTTTAGTTAAAAATTCTAAAAAACATATTTTGACGTAAAAATATTACGATTTTCTCTATATAATGTGTTTGCTTATATCTTCTACTAATAATCAAAAAGTTTAGTTAAAATTGCTTAATTAGTTTTTGTTTTGCAATAGTTTTACGCAACAATTTCCCGTTTTTTCAGTTAAAAACTTAAAAAAACATAATTTCACGCAAAAATATTACGACTTTTTTCTATATAATGTGTTTGCCTATATCTTCTACTAATAACTTAAAAGGTTGGTCAAAATCGCTTAATTTGTTTTTGTTTTGCTTTAGTTTTACGCAACTATTTTCCGTTTTTTAGTAACAAACCCTAAAAAACATATTTTGGCGTGAAAATATTACAACTTTTTTATATCAATTGTGTTTGGCTATATCTTATACTAATAATCAGCAAGTTTGAGTAAAATTGCGTGATTAATTTTTGTTTTGCATTAGTTTTACGCAACTATTTCCCGTTTTTTAGTAACAAACCCTAAAAAACATATTTTGGCGTAAAAATATTACGATTTTTTATATATAATGTGTTTAGCTACATCTTTAGCTATTAATCAGCAAGTTTTTTTTTAAATTGCTTGATTAGTTTTTGTTTTATAACTGCTTCACACAATAATTTTCCGTTTTTATATTAAAAAATATCTAAAATATATATGTTGGTGTAAAAATTTTACAACTTTTCTTTACTTAATGTGTTTAGTTTTATCTTCTACCAATAATCAGCAAGTTTGGTTAAAATGGCCTGATTAATTTTTGTTTTACATTAGTTTTACGCAACAATTTCCCGTTTTTTCAATAAAAAACCCGAAAAACACATTTTGGCGTAAAAATAATACGACTTTTTTATATCCAATACGTTTGGCTATATTTTTTTGCTAATAATCAGCAAGTTTTGTTATAATTGCTTGATTAGTTTTTGTTTTATAATTGTTTTACACAACAATTTTCCGTTTTTTCATTAAAAAAAACTTTAAAAAACATATTTTGGCGTAAATATATTCATTATCATATGTGTTTAACTGTATTTTTTACTTTATTTGTGTCATTTTTAATTTGTTTTATGTGTTAAACACATTTCTTGTGCAAGTTTTATGCTTTTAGCTTTCAGGTTTTGTAAGCAAATTTGATGCTTTAAATGCAGTATTTGCGCTATTTTTAAGTTATAAATGTCAATTCTGTACAATTTTGAAGTATTGAATCAAATTTAATGCTATAAATGCGATTTCTGCGCAATTTTTTTTATTGTAAATGTCATTTTTTTTGCAGTTCTTAAAATTTTCTAACAAATATTATACTATAAATAGTTTTTTTGTGTCGATTTGGGTAATTTTTTATAGATTTATGCTTTTTGCGTAAATTTTGATAAGTTACAGAAACTAAAGGTGATTTTTAAGCAAATTTTATACTAAAAGGTAATTTTTGGTGTGTGAAACAGTTTGGGAACATTATTGACAGTTTAGGAACTATATTGACATTTTCCTTGCTTCAATGTCAGTTTGCATTCCTTTCGGAACTGGGCAAAGATTGTAGCTAGTTCCGTCCGTCGTAATGATGGCCGTGACATCTGACACAGAGTCCGTCTTGAAATGACGGACGTCATCCGCGACGCAATCAAGACTTGTTTAGTTATTATCTTCTTAAGCTAGTACCTGGTCATCGGACAACTCGGACGCTGGGCCCTTGCTGGACGATGCCGCTATGACCGGGGGTGGCCTATCCGCAGAGTAGTGTGAGTTGCAATTAAAATTGCAGTTTCTTTACACTTGCGTCTACACTGGTTGGCTGCTTGCACCAGACTGACTGCTCTCCGCAGTACGTCATTGGGGTGGGGGAACATCGCGCGCACAAAAATTAATATATATTTTAAATTTTAAACAGATTGGACAATAATGCAATTGATTTATAATTTATAGAATTAAACTTGTCTCTTTTTTTTAGGTTTATGTTGAACATTTGAAATTTACCTTTTTTATATGGCACTATTTAAACTTTTGCAATTAGTTTGTTAGATTTTATATTTGTAAGCCAAATTTTGTTTTATTAATTTTCATATTTAGTTATAATATATTTTCAGAACTATTTTCCATATGCAGAAGGAGTCAAATATGAATTTGAAATCAAAACATGCTTTGAAGATGCCCAATGCAAATATCCAACATATCTTTACATAAACACACCAATTAATATGAGTTTGAAAATAGGAGAATGCGATAATAATAATTTACATTTTGTTTGGAATGATACTAAATTAAAAGGGTAATTAATTCTTTTTTAATTTTTTTTTACTTATTTAATTATATTTCAGGATTGATTATGTAAAATATATATGTACTACAGTTAAAGGAATTTCAAATATATTAAGTTTAAATATTTTTCCAAATACAGAAAAAAAATTTGCGAGTTCCAGATAATTATGTAAAATGTAATCTAAAATACTTTATAATCGTAGGAGCGATTCAATCAAATGATGATATATTTCAGTTAAGATTTATTAATATATTTTCTCAACAACCTACACCTGAACCGGTTACTACAGAATCCAATTTCTTGTTGCGGAACAGTAGTTTAAATTTTAATTCACGGCCAAAATGTTAGTGGTTAAATTTTTTGATTGGGTGGGTAGACAGAATTTGGTTGAACACACATTATTTAAAGATTTTCAGAAAATCTTAAATTTTGCCATAAATTGTTAAGAAGTGTAAAATTCTCTTCGTAATATATTAAAAATATCAAAAAAAAAAATGAAATATCAAAAAATTGTATGAAAGCACTAAAATCCGGTCATAAACGGTTAAAAAGTGCAAAATTATATTCACAAAATGTTAAAAATAGCAAAATATTGCTAAAAATTAACAGAGTCCTGTTATGAACTGTTGAAAAGTGCAAGGTTCTATTTTTAAAATGTAAGAAGTATCAAAATCCGGTCATTAAGGGTCGAGTCTTTTAATAAAAAATAAAAAATATTCACATCCGGCCATGAAATATATCATAAAACACCAAATTCTGGCTACTAAGAGTTGAAAAGTGCAAAATCTTACACATGAAAAAAATATCTAAATTTAAAAATAAACTGTTTATGCAAAAATAATAAAAATTGAAAAATAGCAAAATTCAGCTATGAAATATCAAAATATTATTAGAAAACACTAAAATCCAAGCATAAAGTGTTTAAAAGTGAAAAATTCTAGTCAATAATAACAAAATTCGGCCATAAATTGTTGAAAAGTGAAAAAATCTTTTTATGCAAAAATTAAAATCCACCAACAAATTATTAAAATATTGTCAAAAAACACAAAAATTTGGCTATCAAACGTTAAAAAGTGCAAATTCTACTCATGTCAAAAATAGCAAAATTTGGCTATGAACTGTTGAAAAATGAAAAATTCTCTTCATAAAAAGTAAAATATAATAAAATAAGTCCATGAAATATTAAAATATTGTCATAAAATACTAAAAATCGAACGTTAAGGATTGAAAAATGCAAAACTTTACTCTTGAAATGTCAAAGATAGCAAAAATCGTTCAAAAGTTTTTTTTTTTTTTAAAGGTAAAATTATTAAAATCCGGCAATAAATTATCAAAATATTGTATGAAAACACTAAAATTTGGCTATCAAGAGTTAAAAAGTTATAAATTTTAAAAATAGCAAAATTCAGATATCAAATATCAAAATATTATTGAAAAGCACCAAAAACCGGTCAACTGTTTAAAAAAGGCAAGATTTTAGTCATAAAATGACAACACAACAAAATCCGACTATAAACTAATAAAAGGTGGACAATTATATCGATTAAAAAACAAAAAGTAGAAAAATCTAATTATAAAATATCAAAATATTGTTAGAAAACACTAAACTCTGGCCACAAAGTGTTAAAAAGTGCAAAAGCCTATTCATGATATGTCAGAAAACACCATAAGTTAACTGCAATTTTGTTATAAACTGTCGTATATTTTTTTTTATGAGATGTCAATAATAACAAAATTCTATTGTAAAGTATAAAAATATTTTCAGAAACAATTAAAATCTTGTCATAAATTGTTGAAAAGTGCAAACATTCTGTTAATGAAATAATAAAAATAGCAAAAACTTTAATATTTTATTCATAAAATGTTAAAAACAGCAAAATCCGGTCATAAAGTATCAAAATATTGTCAGAAAGTACCAAAATTTACCATAAACTGTTCAATAATTTCAAAATGTGGTCATAAAATATTAAAATATTTTCAAAAAAAAAACAAATTTTGTCTAAAAACTGTAAAGTGCAAAATTCACATCATAGATTAAATATTTTTTTAGTTAATCATCTTTTATTACTTATATTTTGACAGCTGCTATGTAAGATTTCAAAATTATAGACGAATTAGGTTAAATAAGATCATTTTTGACAGTAAATACTCGTGTATCCATTGCAAATAGTTAAAAACTTCTCGGTGGTAAAACCCTACTACCTATGTACCTACCCTACTTTTTAATGATCGTTTGACAATTACTTTTTTAAAGTTTTGTATTATTTTTGACAGTTTTATATATATTTTTATATATATTGACAACTAACTTTTTGACAGTTTTTTTTTACAATTTACTTTACTTTTAAAAAGTTCTATATGATTTTTAACATTTTTATTATTTTTAATAATTTTCTTAACAATGTTGACATTTGAATGTAATGTTTGACAGTGTTTTTTATAATATACTTTATTTTTTGACAATTTTATATAATTTGTTTTCAGTTTGATTACTAGTTGGTAATTTTTTATCAATTGTGCTAGTTTTATATTATTCTTGATGTCACTTATTAACAATTTTTTTGACAATTTATGTTTTATTTTTTACTTTTATATCACTTTAAAACTGATATTTTTAATAGTTTTTTGACAGTTTAATATGATTTTTAACAAATTTTTTATATTTTAGCAGTTTGTTTGATGTTATATTTGACAACTACCACTTGTTGATCTAACATTTTTGACATTTGTTTTTTTGACAATTTTATTTAACTTTTTACATAATATTTTACAGTTTAGTATTTTTTTTTAACAATTTTAATTTATTTTTGGTATTCACATCACATTTTGACCATTTTTTAACAATTTACGTCACTTTTAATAATTTTTAGCATTTTTTTCAACAATTTTGACAGAGTTATGTAATTTTTAACAAATTTTTGATTATATGTTATTTTTGACAGTTAACATCACTTTGTTTGCAGTTTTAATAGTTTTATGATATTGTTAACACTTTTTTACAGGTTTTTGACAATCTAATTAGTTTTATTTAATTTTTTACCGTTACATCATTATTTGATCGTTTTTTCCACTTTAGATCACTTTTTGTCAATTTTATAGAATATTTGACAGTTTTAGCATTTAAAAATCAAATTTGACAATTTTATGTTTTTAAATATTTTTTTTACATTTTACATCATTTTGACAGTTTTGTTAGAATCTTATCAATTTTAAAAAATGTTGACAAATTTATGTCATTTTTGAGTTTTTTAATATTTTAACAGATTTATATCATTTTTGACAGATACAATACTTTTTACTTTTTAATAATTACGTCACATTTGACAATTTTATGTTATTTTTAACATTTGCATCAGTTTTTAAACAATTTTTTGACGGTTTTTTCAGTGTAGTTTACTTTTTGACAGTTTTATATGGTTTTTGACAGATTGATCACTTCTTAGCAGTTTATTTAACAGTTTTTGAAGTTTCAAGTTATTTTTGACGTTTACATCACTTTCTGACCGTTTTAGTCCCTATTTAACATTTTTTTGTAATGTAACTTTCAAAAATAACATAAATCAGTCAAAACTGTTTGAAAAACTGTCCAAACCTATAAAAAATGTTAAAAAATGACTAAATCGGTGAAAAAATTACGCAAAAAAGGATGTAAACGTTAAAAATAACTTGAAATTCAAAAAATAAAAAATAAACTGAAAGTGTTTTGACAATTTAGTCAAAAACCATATAAAACTGTCGAAAAGTAAACTAAACTGTGAAAAACAATCAACAAATTGTTAAAAAATTGATGCAGCTCTTAAAAATAACATAAAATGTGATGTAATTGTGAAAAGTGATGTCAATTTTTTAAAAAAACTGTAAAAATATAATGGTAACTGTCAATTGTAATATAAAACTGTCAAAAAGTATTGTAACTGTCAAAAATGACATAAATCTGTTGAAATATTTAAAAAAACTCTCAAAAGTCATAAAAAACTACGTAAATTTTTAAGAAAGAGTCAAAAGTGATGTGATTATAAAAATGATAAGATTCTAACAAAACTGTTAAAAAACGATATAAATGTAAGAAATATCGTAAGAAAAATTATCAAAAGTAATAATAGATGGTAAAACTGTGCATATTTGTGATTTCAGGTACATATTCAAAAGCGGGCAATGGTGACACCAATCTTCAGTGTGTAAACCCCATAACACTTCTACACACAGTAAACAAATTGTCAACTGCAAAGTGATTTTTACAAATTTTAAGTTAGATGTGTAGCGTGACTCGGAAAGGAATAGTCACTAAATTGTAAGAAAATTTTAACAACTGTAAGAAAGTGTCAACAAATAAAGGAAAATGTTACCAGATTGTAAGGAATTATTACCAGATTGTAGTATCTACCAGGTCAGGTTAATTAAACATTTTGTGCAAAAGTGTTATTAAAACAACTAATAATAAGCTATATCATAGATACTATTAATGATAAAAAATAACATATTTCAAAACAGGTTTTATTTATTTTATATAGTAAAAAAAAATTATAAATAAAGCTTTAACTCATTCTTTTTATGATAATAAGTTAGCAAATAGATTTTCATTATTTGTTGGTTCGTTTGATACTGGTGTTAAATTCAAATCAAGATATGATTTAATCACTTTATAGAGGAAAACAAATTGTTCCTAAAATAAATAAATTAATTAAATCAACATTTAAGAAATCAAATCAATACTAACCACATCAGTCATAAAATCATTTCTATACAACTGAAGCATTCTAACAGCACTGCATAAATCAATCACATTTTCGGTTTCAATTTGTTCTATGGCTTTCAAAAGAGTTAAATAAACACCGCATACTGATCCACCATCACTGAAATATTTGATGTAATATTAATAATAGTTTGCAATTTTTTTTATAACTAACTTGCAAGTAATTGTGATATTTTTAGCTGCAAAATCTGATGTTTTTTGTGCAAATTTAAGAAAATCATTTGGATCTGGAAATTCATCACTACAATCCCAATTTTTGAAATATATTAATTCCAAATTTCTACTTTCCTACAATTAATTAAAAAAATATTATTAATACAAAATTAAATAAAATAAAATTACGTCTTTCTCGGTCAATTCTATTACAATGTAATCATAACTTGGATATTCCTTAACTGATATAGGTTGTAGACTAATGTAATCAACTTGATTTATAATAGTTGAGTGCCAAAATATTGGAATATCCTAAAAAATTTTGAATCAATTTTTGTTACGCAGATAATTTTAATATTTACTGTATTTGTTCCAACAGTTTGTAAAACTATAATAAGTTCAGTATTTTCTTTAGCAATCAACCTCCAAAAATCACCAACAGTGCTAGGCAACGGATTCTGCGTAGCAAAAAATATTTTATCTTCATAAAAATTATCAATTTTGTTAGCATTGATGTAATTTGAACTGGAATCCTCTACTGGGTAATAATTTAAATAAGAAAATCCTTTGCAACCTTAAAAATAATAAATTTAGCATATTTCAATTTAATAACTGTTAATAAATTATACTTAAAATTTCTTTTTCATATCTGTGCTTGTGTCTATTGTCATTGTAAGAGTTATGAGGATATTTTCTTAAAATCACATCCCAATACTGTTTCTCTTTAATGTGATTCAAATCTTTTAAACAATACTCGTTTCTAGTATACATAAAATGTTTCTGTTTAAATTCATCAACTGATACATTCCTTGCCAATTTATCAATAAGGTATTCTAATAGAGAGCAATAAACCAATTTGTATTGTAACTAAAATTATGTTATTAACAAATTGCAAATTATTTAAAAAAAACGCACTAATTGGTTAACCAATCCAGTTCTTTCATCTCTTAATTTCTTTAATGCAAGAGGAACATCAATTAATTGATTTGATTCAGCTTGATCTATTAAGTAATCGCTTAAAATGAATGTACCAGTACGTCCAACACCAGCACTACAAATTTGTTAATAACAATTATTTCATAAGATTTCAACTAAATACAATTACCTGCAATGTACAACACTTGGTGGTTTATATTCTAAATTTCTAAAATGACGCAAAAAATTCACCAATGTGTGTGGGTTATACGGGACGTTGTAATCAGGCCAAGAAGTGAAATGCATTTGTTTAACTTTTCTGCACTCTCTTTCCTTGCAAATATCAAATTCCCTTTCTAAATAGCCAACATAATTAATAGTTGTAACGTGATGCACTGTTATTTCTCCATATTTTGTAGTAACGCTTATGTTAGGCCAATATTTTGCACATTTTTCCTAAAATTTATACTTTACTGCTAATATTGAGTTAATTTTATATTTACCTTTTCGTTTTCAACCAAACCAGTTAGCATAATGATAACTTCTACATTTTGCTTCCATATCATTTCCCAAAAATTGTTAATAGTATTCTTTATTGGTCCTTGAGAAGCTATATATTTATTTAAAGTTCCTTCATAATTCTGAAAATTATAATTATGAAAATAAAACAATTCTCTGGAACTTGATACAATTTTGTACTGATAGACTTCTTCATTATTAGTACCAAATGTAAATATTTTAAACAAATTGTAACGCTTGAGGTACACTCCATATTATAATAAGTGGCCAATAGTTTAAAAAGGAGTGGCCTCCCTATTTACCCAAGTATTAGTTACCAAAAGTTTAGATCACATTTTTCTCTTGGGATAAAAACACTATTAATGTCCGCATTGTAGAGAAACATTTAATTTTTTAATGACGAACACCTTGGCGGATGAGTAGAACACTCTTGAACATGGTAAGGGACCAAGAGTGGGTTCCAAGTGTTATAGTTATTAAATGGTAAGTTCACAACCTTTTGGGACAAAATGATTTCTGACGTTTGCGTTGTAGAAAAACATTAATTTTTTTGATAACAAACAACTGAGTGGATGGGTGTACCATTCCAAATCATGGTAAGGGGCCAATACATTAAGATGAAGTTGTTGATCAGGTTGATTAAACGTGTAACTTTCTTTTTTAATTATATAAAATGTATAATTTACCTTAATATAACTAGCATTGATATAATCCTGTTTAGAATGTAATTTAACTCTATTGTATTCATCTAAAATCAAATCATACAGTCTTCTTCTAACTCTTCATTATTTCAACTTACATGGTCTAACATTATTATATCTGTTATAATTTTTGGAAAACTGCTTTGCAAACTTATTATAGTCGTTTTGAATGTTCTAAAAAAATACAATAAATTATTAAATTAATAAACAAATATATTTTAATTACCTCATATTCAGCTGCTATTGGATCATTTTCGTGGTTGTAATTGTTAAGAAAACTACAAAGCTCATCAATTGTGAATGGGTTAGTTATTAATTTTATCTTTGGCGATCTAAAATTTTTAATAAATGTTGGTTTCACATTATTTAATGGAATCTGTAAATATTTATGTTAATTTGGTTAACTAATTTTTGATTTATTTACCATTTCAGCAGAGGTTGGCTTATCCATTTTCCTTTTTTTATTTCTAAAAAAAATTGATTGATACATAAGTTTGCAAATAAGTGAATAATTTTACAAAATATAATAAATTTTGTGTTTCATATATTTTACCTTATTTTATAAAAGATTATTGTTAGAATTGTTATTAGTAACAAACATACAAATGCAGCTATTGATACTATCAGAATTGTGGTTGCGTTGCTACTTTCAATTCTGATAAGTTTATAAGTTCTTTTTATATTAAATTTTAAAGGAATGATTTGTTCTTCTAATTGAAGTAAACCTATTAAATGTATAGATTCATTACAATTAATTGAGTTGTTAGGAGTATTGCAAGCTTTAACCAATCTTTCAGTTTGGGGTGGGTATATGTTGATGTCCAAAATTGTTGTATCATTGTTTGATATACATAAATGTGTTTGCCTGAAATAAATTTAAATTATTATTGAAACTGATGATTGATATTTTACTACCTTTTACTTATTTTTGTATCGTTTAAGGATATATTTAATTCATTCTTATTGCATTTAGTTATGATTACATCTAATTTGATTGGAGTTGTTATATTGAATATTGCGATAGGACTCTCATCTTTAGCAATTTGAAAAGTTATATTTATGATATATCTAATTCCCTCATTGTATTCAATATATTCCTAAAATATCAAAAATGAATTTAATTAATTAATTTTAATAAAAATTGTTATGTTTTGCTTATATTTACCGTGTAATCATCAATAGGCTTTACAGCCACTGTTATATTATCTTGAGTTTGATTTGAGTCTATATCCTCCATGTTCAATTTAATAATAAAGTTTGAAAGATCGTTGATAGAAGAGTATGGAAAATACCAATTCAATTTTAAATGGGTAGCATTAAATATTTCTACACCTACAATTAATTTCATAATTAGTTTAAATAGATAAAATACAATAATAATTACTATTTGTATACTTACCATCGGCATTAGTCTGTGGCAAAATGAATATTAACATATAAATGCAGACCAATCTAAGCAACATTATGTAGATTTTACATTAATAATATTAATAATTTGCAATTGATTAGAATTCATAGAAATATTTAATCTAATCTAATCTTATTTATTTAAAATTGTCACTTATATGTATCATCAGTCGTATTTCCTAATAAAACCGACGGATTTTGTCATATAAAAAACCAAACTTTATAACACTCACGTATTTATTTGATTGGCAATATCACAGGTATAATTACAATTATATTGTTTAGAGTTTTAAACTGATCATTTATATGTTTTTAATAATAGTATAATGTAAGTAATTCCGTTGACGTTTCCAAAGCAATTGATATGGTATGGCATTTTAATCTTATCAACAATTATGTTGATTACTTTTTATCACAAATTGGTAAAACTTTAATATAATTGTATAGACTTTAATCTTTAAATTGTAACTACTGGTGCTTTTTTTTAATTTAATTTATCTTAATTGCATTTAATAATAATCTTTATTTATGGCATTTGCCTTTACAAAATGAAATAGTATATAGTTATAATAAAGTGTATACATGTAAGTTTATAATAAGTTTATACAGTTTAATAAATAACCCACAGAAAATTATTAAAAAATACATAAATAAAAACAGTTTAATATCATTTATAAGGTTCTTGACACATCCTTTTAAATTTATCAGAATTATACATAAATATATCAAAATTAACATTATTCTGATAAGTATTACACAGAGACATACAACGACACATAGGTGCATACAAACTATAATTTGATTTATACAATTTACATTTAAATACATTAGACTGTCTTGTATATCTTTGTTGGCAAAAGTTAAAACTTATCTTACTTAATATAAAAGTGCAGTAAGTGTAGCCATGAATTAATTTATAAATAAAACTCAAATCGTTTACAGATCGCCGGTCTTTTAGATCTAATAAATTATATTTTGTAGCAACATTTTCTCGAGCAATGTAAATGCCAGTAGTGTTTAATTTAAAACAAAATGATTTAATAAATTTTGATTGAATATTTTCGATCTTATTTATGCTGCCTATTTGGTAAGGTGACCAAACCGTTGAATTGTACTCTAAAATTGGTCGAATTAATGATCTGTATAGAACAAAATAAGCATTTGGACCAAGATCACATGTTATTCTATTAACAAAACCTAACATATTCTTAGTTCTAATGCAAATTTTTGAAATGTGTTTATTAAAATTTAGTTTTGTGTTCATAATGATCCCCAATTTTTTTATTTCATTGACTCGTTTCAAATGGTTATCAACAATTTTGTAGTTGTATTACAAAACAGAATTAATTCTATGAAACAACACTGAAAAACATTCTGACGCATTATTATAATTATTAAACAAGCACCATTCATGTATACGGATTATATCATCTTGTAGAAGAATGCAATCCGTTTCGCTTCTAATAGACCGAAATACCTTTAGATCGTCTGCAAACATCAAACACTTGTTGTTTTTTAATACATTTGGAAGATCATTATGAACAACAAAAACAAAATTGGACCGTAATGAGTTCCTTGAGGCACACCAGAAACTACGTTAATTGATTTAGATAGTGGTTATTTCAGCCTGGAAAAATTTTAAAACAGTCTTAACCAATGGAAAAATTCTTCATGAATCAAATGCAGAAATCAGATTTTTGATCTTGCCGCGCATGCGCAGAAAACCGTTGTTTTTTTTAAATTTATTTTTTAAAAGTTGCCACCGATTAAGACTCTAAATTTTGAGCAAACATAGCCGAAAGTATGTACTTTAAGATGTTTAAATAAAATTTTCAAACACTAGTAGTAGTTTTTGCTCTAGAACTTCTTGAACGCACAAAACCATTTTTCAATCAAAATGTTTGCACATATTTATTAATTTATACAGGGTGTTAATGGATAGGGGTAACTAACTTTTAAGGTGGGTAGGAAAATACATTTGAGGCACTTTTTATTTATAAACTCATAGGCTACCATGTTCACCCTAGAAGCTGCACGTCAAAAACTTTTTTTTTTCAAGTTGGCTATGTTTCATGTTTTAAATTGCTTATGATTTTGAAGTATAAAATAGTTGAATTTGTGTTACTTGTTACTTAAATCATAAATTAACATACTTTTTAAGATAATAGTAATAATAACAATAATAATAAATATATTTATCTTAACAATTACATAATTACAAAAATATATAAAAAAACAAATGTTTGGGCAATGGGTTCAAAATTAAATTGAATGTAGTAACATTCATCTAGTCTTCTTCTTGAACCTGGTCTATACTAGAATTTAAAAATAAAAATTGATCTTAGTTGACGGCGAAGCACATAGTAATGGTAGACTTGCAACACGTTTATATACAGCCCGATTTCCAAATCGTACAATACCATCCAATAAAGTGTTTGCAAAAGTTTATCAGCAATTGCGAGATACGGGAGCTTTTGCAGTCAACAAAGTAAATTTTGCAGTTCAAGCTTTAAGTCTAATCGGTTTTCCAACTATTTTCGTTAGTTTGTAAATCGCTGTTGCTTACAGCCTTAATTTCCACGGTATGTTCTTTTTACTGATGAAACAACATTTAACAGAGAAGGCATTTTTAATTCTCGCAACAACCATATTTGGGCCAAAAAAAAACTTCATACTATTTCACAATCCAAATTCCAACAAAAGTTCGGAATCAACGTGTGGGTTGGCATTGTTGACGGTTGTTTCGTCTCACCGGTCCCATTTACAAGATCTTTTTAGAAGGAGTCTTGCTAGAATTGTTGAAGAAAGTACTAATAGGGGTTTGCAACATGACAGTGCGCCGGCACATTTTTTGCTTGCAGTTCGAGACTACCTCAACAAACAGTTTGGGGATAGATTTATTGGGCAAGAGGGGCCAGTAACTTTTCCACCACGATTCTCGGACCTAACTTAACTTAACCTAATCTAAAGAAGATCAAGAAATGCCTGGAAATTTTGAGAGGGTTTATAAAAATATGCTGCAAAGGTGCAATGTTTGCATCGAAATTGGTCATTAAAGTTTAAAAAAATATTCCCCTTGAAGTTTTTTTTTTAATAGCACAGACAACAGACATGAGTACGGTTAGAGATAGATCTAGATGTGCTGTTCAAAAAAATAGGCAATTTAATTGCCTAAAATTTTTAATCTGATTATTTTTTTTTACTTTCAAGAAAAATATTTCAAATATATGTACTAAAAATAGTTTTTGACGCAGCTTCTATAGTGAACATAATTGCCTATAAGTTTATAAATAAAAAGTGTCTCAAATGTATCTCTCTACACATCCTAGAAGTTTGTTACCCTTATTTATTAACACCCTGTATATATTAATCAATAAGTGCAAAAAATTTGTTCAAACAATAATTTTGAGCGTTCAAGAGGCTTTAGAGCAAAAACTACCACTAGTACGGAAAAATTTTATTCAAGCATCTTAAAGTACAAACTTTTGGCTATCTTTTTTTTGATTAGAAAAAAAAAATTTATACCTACTAATAAATTCTAAAAAATAAAATAATGTTTTTTGTTTATTATTGGCACATTATGATTTTATTAAAATACTTTATGTTTTTTTTTTATTTAATATATTTTAGGTTATTTTTTATTTTGCAATTTACAATTTTAATAAAAAAAATTTTTTAATTGTTTTAATTTATCGATTAAAAAATAATCATAATATTAAGAACAAATAATTTAAAAAAACAAAAATTATTTTTTAATTATATAAATAAATTTTTGATTGTTGTTTGTTTATCATTTGTACATTTTTAATTTTGTTTCAATAAAATAATAAATTTTTCTTCATTAAAAAAAAAATCTAAAAAATTTTTGTTTTGTTTTTTTTTTTGTATACATATATATTTTTTATATTATATATTTTTGATTGTTTTTTGTTTATCAATTTGCACATCTTATATTTTATTTAATACAAAAATTTATAAAAAAAATATTTTGTAAAAAACTGCTAAAAGTAATGTAACTGTCAAAAATGACATGAATCTGTCAAAACTGTTTAAAAAACTATCTAAATCTAGAAAAAATGACGAAAAAGCGATAAAAACGTAAAAAAAACTGTAAAAAAACAATGGTAAAAAAATGAAAAGAAACTGTCAAAAATCATACTAAACTGTCAAAAAGTTATGTAAATTGTGAAAAATGACATAAATATGTCAATATTTTTCAAAAATGGATAAAGGTTTAACAATACTGTCAAATGTAAAATGTAAAAAAAAAAACTGTCAAAAAACGATGTAAATGTCAGAAATAACATAAAATTATCAAAAGTGATGGTAATGCTAAAACTGTCAAAAAAGTGATTTAACTGTTAAAAATATCACAAAACTGTTGTGATGTGTCAAAATTGATATATAACCGTCAAAATTGTTAAAAAATTATCAAACAGTGATAACACTGTCAAAAATTGTACAAAAAGGTCAAAAAGTTATAAAAATTCTTTAAAAAAATGTTAAAAAGTGACGTAGCAGTCAAAAATTACACTATCAAAATTGTTAAAAAACTGCTAAAACTGATAAAATTATTATCATTTATAATAATATAAAATAAACTGTCAAAAAGTAACGAACATGTTAAAAAACAATTAAAAAGTGATGTGTCTATCAAAAATAAATTAAAATTGTTAAAAAACTGTCAAAAACAACACAAAACTGTCAAAAAAATATATAAAAAGTTAAATGAAACTGTCAAAAAATAATGTAATTGTTACAAATAATACAAAACTGCCAATATATAATAAAACTGTTAAAAATCATATTAAACTGTCAAAAAACAATTAAAAATAACAGTTAAAAAGTGATGAAACATAAAACTGTCAAAGTAATTTTAAATCATTAAATTTTCAAAAAAATTGTTAAAAAGTGACGTAACTGTCAACAATAATATAATATAATCTAGCAATATTAGTAAAAAACTGCCAAAAAGTGATCAAACAAAAGTATAAAACTGTCAAAAAATAAAGTATATTGTAAAAACACTGTCAAAAATTACATTCAAATTCAAAAGATTTGGAGCCCGGAATCGAATTTTGCCGTCCTTCCCGGAGATAACCTGTGCAGATCGCGTCAAGATTGAACAACGGTTGAAGGAAATGCATACCGACAAAGAGGATGCCAAAAAGTCCTGATTTTCTCAATCGGCAATCCAAAAAAAAAAGTCTCAAAAACGGTGCGTTGGAGAAAGAAACGACTCCTTCAACGATAGACCCAAAAAAGAGTGCGGAGGAGGTTTTGGCAACTGTCCTAAAAATTTGTCACAAAGTCTGTCTGTCTGTCTTTTAAGTAATTTAACTTATGAGCAAAAATCGACTGCATCTCATTCATGTTTATGACAATTTAAGAACATTTGATGTCATATCTATTGCAAATCACAAACGTTTTATAACATTTATGACAGCTCATGGACATTTTATGACGTTTATGATATTTCACAAACATTTTATGACAGTTCAAAAGCAATTATTGATTAATTATAAATATTTTATAACGTTTATGACAGTTCACAAACATTTTATAACTATCATATAATTCAAAAACAATTATTGATAATTTACAAATATTATTAACTTTTTGTTGAGAAATAAAATTGTCCGTATTGACTGGAGGTTTGGCTATTTGCTTTGGCGTTAAATGTACCTATTGCTGATTGGTAATAAAACCATCACTAGGGTTAACCAAAATTTCTTCTGTAACAAATAAATTTTATAAACCTTTGTAAACGTTAGTTTTGATTTTGGCTTAGGAGTGAATTATAGCACTTGTATAAGATCATACTATATTATTAAATATTATTTTTGACTTCAGTTATTGTCAGTACCGTAACTAAAGCCACGCAGACCTTGCACTGTTTAAAAAGTTTTAGCTTTTAAACTATAAGAATTAAACTTTAGTAATCAAAACGGACATTTAGTATTAAATTGCATTAACTGACGCCACAAGTCGTTTGTTTAATTACTCACATCATCAATTGTGTTTATAAAAGCACAAAACAAACCTGCCAACTTGGTGATAAAGACAAGTCTGATATCACCTTTCTTATGACGACCACTGTACCGGTCACGACTACGCCTTCCAATCACCGTTTATTCAACTCTGCAAGCTTTATCTTAAAAGCCCTTATTGGATCTAATTTATCGGGCTTGTCCTACAACTCCAATAATTCCCAATTCTCAAGCAACCATAGCAAACCAAAACAGATAAAAGACAAAAACAAATTTTAGGAACAACGTCACCAACGCAAAATAAACTAGAAGCATGTCACCTAACCACCCAGTACCCAAAAGATAAGAACAAGAATCTGATAAGTATCATTTTATTCCCCTCCCCAAAAGACACCAAGTCCTTGTACTAAGCATTTGTCTTAATAAACACCGCCATCATATACATAAACACGGCTTACATAACTCCAAAGGCCCTGACCTTGACAAATATATTACTGCTTTCTCTAACCACATCAGAAGACCAATATTGCTGAAACAATCAAACGCCAAACCTCAACATAGACAACTCTCCACTAACCTCCCATCTTTTTCATGCGTTTTTAATAACGTGTCGTACAACAACACTGACGCCGACTTCGCCTAGCTCCAGAAGCCGGGCTAGACGCACTGAAGACCTTAAGAATAAAGTCCAGAGCAACCGACCAATAGAAAAATCCATCATCTTTAATGACTTAAATGCTCGACATCTTTTTTTCAGAGACCACGCATCCAACCCCAAAGACATTGTTTTAACTTAAAATTCTCCTTAAGCGTTTTGCCGTGAGAAACCGTACATACCAGCGATCAAACAGCGGTTTTATTTCCATCTCTCTCTATTTTTGGGTAATCGCGGAAATCTCACGAAAACGTACTGGTTATAAACGGTTACACCTGTCATTAATTTTCTTATGATTATTATTAATTTAGTAAAATATTTGCTATATATACATTTACTTACAAAGAATATTCATTTTATTTATAGTTAATAGCAATTTTTACTAATTATTTTCATAATCATTCTTGACAATTCATCTCATTTATAGGTTATCATATTTAAATTTGACATACCGGACTTATTAAACAGCTTCCAACAAGGGTTTTAAATTCACCTCGCTGGTTGGTACATTCGGAGTCAAAAGTAAATAACTGGTAACACGCGACAACGCAACGGTTTAAAACCATTTCATACCACATCGTCAACGGTATCTCACGGCAAAATGCTTCTTGTTTTGCTTTTACTGTACCGACTCCACCGTTGCTAACCACAATAGATCATAGATCACATCGTGATTACTCATGTTCTTATAGCACATTTTGACTTGGCTGCTCAAATGTCCCCAAAATACATCATATCACACTTCATCAGAATGTAATTATAAGAATGCAAGCATTCTAATAGGACATTTCACCAACAAATTGCTCAATTCTTTCCCCGCTCTCTAACCTAACTTCAGGCAACAATTACTAAAATCTGACTTTTGCTGTAGCGTATTTGACCCTCTATTTTCTATGTATGTATGTTCTACTGCTATCCCTTCTTCACGCGACTCAAACAAGCCCAACTACCTCCAAACTATTGAAAAAGCTCATCCAAACCCAACTTTTTGCAACGGCCAAGATGTTCCTTAAATCTTAATACAGATTCAGGAAGAACATTTCTACCTGTCACATCATCTTCAATTTCATGTCGGACTAATCTTCTTCAGTAAATACCAAAAAATGCACCTTTGCCGTTTTTCTTGATGTCATCCGAGCCTATGCCACGGCAGCCTTATTTTTAAACTTTTATCAAAAAGATGGTAATTCTCTTTACATTATTGCCACTTTAAAGTTATTTCTTACCAACCTTACCCAAATCCGCTGCGACAAATCACTTTCAAAACCTTTTTTGCCCTCCGCAGGGGTACTCCAAGGTTTTGTCCTTTTGCCACTTTCTTTGACATTTACGTTATGAACATTCCTCAACCCTGAAACCTACGGATTACACTTTAGCAATACTCGGACGACACCGCGGCGTAGGCACCTTAAAACCTACTTCTCCTCTCTTCAATTGTGGCTCCAAGAATGAAAACTCACAACTTCACACCTGCCACAATAATTTCCACATCCGAATCTTCCATTAGAACCAGGCTGTAACCCCTATTAGTCAAATTACGTACTTGGGCATTACCCTTCTTTCCACCCACAACCTTTCAGTAGCCACCTCAAAAAATTTAAGAAAAAAAAGTGTTATTAGGACAATTTAACAAGCTATACTATGAATATTATTAATGATAAAAATAATTTATAAAATTAGTGTTGTGAATGTGATGGAATTAACATATTTCAAAACAGGTTTTATGTATTTTATATAGTAAAAAAAAATAATTATAAACAATACTTCAACTCAATTTTTTTACGGTGATAAGTTAGCATATAAACCTTCATTACTTGTTGGTTCGTTGTACACTGGTGTTAAATTCAAATCGAGATATGATTTAATCACTTTATAGAGGAAAACAAATTGTTCCTAAAATAAATAAATTAATTAAATCAACATTTAAGAAATCAAAACAATACTCACCACATCAGTCATAAAATCATTTCTATACAACTGAATCACTCTAACAGCACTGCATAAATCAACCACATTTTCGGTTTCAATTTGTTCTATGACTTTCAAAAGAGTTAAATAAACACCGCATACTAATCCACCATCACTGAAATGTTTGATGTAATATTAATAATAGTTTGCAATTTTTTTTAATAACTAACTTGCAAGTAATGGTGATATTTTTAGCTGCAAAATCTGATGTTTTTCGTGCAAATTTAAGAAAATCATTTGGATCTGGAAATTCATCACTACAATCCCAATTTTTGAAATAAATTAATTCCAAATTTCTACTTTCCTACAATTAGTTAAAAAAATATTATTAATACAATATTAAATTAAATAAAATAACTTCTTTCTCGGTCAATTCTATTACAATGTAATCATAACTTAGATATTCCTTAACTGATATAGGTTGTAGACTAATGTAATTAAATTAAATAAAAATTATTTTTTTAAATTATTTTATTGAAACAGAATTAAAAATGTTTTAAATTTTAAGATGTAAAATATTTAAAAAGAATAAAAAAATATTTTTTTTATTAATTTTTTTTAAATAATTTAAAGTTGGGAAAAAAAATTCAAAAATGTTTTTTTTATTTTTATAATTTAAAATAAAAAAATGATTTTTTTTAAGATATTTTTTAAGTTAACAAATAAACAAAATTTTATTAATTTTTTTTTAATTAAATAAAGTTTAAGATTGATAAAACAAAAAAAAAATTAAATAAAATAAAGAAATGTTTTTTTTTAATTTAATAAAATTTATTTTTTAAATTAATTTTATTGAAACAGAATTAAAGATGTACAAATGATAAACTAAAAACAATCAAAAATTTATTTATGTAATTAAAAAATATTTTTTGTTTTACTAATTTTTTATTTATTATTATTTTTTTAGTTGATAAATAAAAACAATAAAAAAAATTATTATATTTTTTATATAATTGCAAATTGCAAAATAATATCTAAAATATATTACATAAAAAAAAAACATTTTTTTTTTTTTTTTAATTGAAATATTATATGTTTATTTAATAATATTATAAATAATCAAACAAAAGACTGGTTTGCTATCTAATTGCAATTTTTAATACTAAAGTTTATTAATATTTTTTTTAATCGAATCATATATTTTTTTGTTTATTAAAAAAACTAATTTTTAAAATAAACAAAAAATATAATTATGTAAATTTAAAAAAACTATTTTTTTTTTCCATTAAATTTTAAGATGTAAAATCATCAAAAACATTTAATAAATTTTTTTTTTAAACAATTTTTTTTTTTTTTATTAACTTAAGATAAAAAAAATTATCAATTTTAATTATAATATATTTATTTTTTAATTAAATATATTTTAAGATGTGTGCAATGATAAACAAAAAATCTTTTAATAAAAAAATTAAGTATTTTATTAAACAAACAAAAATGTTTTTAAAATTTATTTTTTTTAAATAAATAATAAATTAATTTTTTCAAAAATATAGAAAACAATAAATATATGTATGTAATTAAAAAAAAAAATTCTGTTTTAATTTTAATTAAAAAAGAAATGTGCTGTGGAATAATATAAATAAAAAATAATTTTTTTTTTTTTTTAATTTTTATTTAATTTAAACTTAAGATAAATTATTTTTAATATTTTTTTAATTTTTGTAACACAAAAAGATTTTCTAAGCAATTATTATTAATTTTAATTAATCAATTTAATGTTTTTGATTAATTTAGTTATTTAATAAAAAAAAAAAAAAAAATTATTTTTGTAAAATTTTGATCAATTTTGTGCAATAAAAAATTTAAATTAGATACAACAAGAACATCTTATACTTTATTTTTTAATCGAGTAAAATATAAATAAATAGTAGAAACAGTATTGCATAAATTTAATAATTGAAAATAAATCCATTATGATATAATTAAAATACTGATGACGAATTTTAAACAGTAACAAACTGTCGTTACAGAAAACAGTAATTTTTTGTTTATTCCAATCGCATACTAGTTATCTGTTACTATACAAAATTAATAAAAATATGTTGATAGCAACAATTATGCAACAAATAAGTTCTTAACTGTAATAAATTGATAAAGTTATTAAAAGTTTAATTTTTATTAAATCAATCAGAAAAGATAACAATTTGTATTAGATTGTTCTGTAATAAAACATGTAATTTAATGTAATTTTACTTAAATTTATTTTGCAATCTTTTATTACTTATGTAAAAATAAGATACTTAATAATAACAAGATAACAAGATAAGTAATAACTATTTATGTCTATTCCAATCAATTGCAAAATATTATTAACACTATTAACGTGACATAATGTTGCATAAATTGGTCTGCATTTATATGTTAATGTTGTTACTTCCATGGACAGATGCTGATGGTAAGTATACAAATAATTATTGTTATCGTATTTTATATATTAATGATGGGATTAATTTTAGGTGTAGAAATATTTAATGCTACCCATTTAAAAATGTATTGGTATTTTCCATACTCTCCTATCAACGATATTTCAAACTTTATTATTAAATTGAACATGGAGGATATAGACTCAATTCAAACTCAAGATAATATAACTGTTGCTGCAAAGCCTATTGAAGATTACACGGTAAATATAAGCAAAACTCAACAATTTTTATAAAAATTAATTAATTAAATTCATTTTTGATATTTTAGAAATATATTGAATACAATGAGGGAATTAAATATATCATAAATATAATGCTCCAAACGACTAATGAAGAGAATTTTATCGCAACATTCAATATAACAACTTCAATCAAATTAGATGTAAACTTAACTAATTGCAACAAGAATGAATTAAATATATCCTTAAACGATACAAAAATAACTAAAGGGTAGTAGAATGTTAATCATCGGTACCAATAATAATTTTATTTATTTTAGGCTAACATATTTATGTATTTCAAACAATGATACAACAATTTTGGACATCAACCTATACCCACCCCAAACTGAAAGATTGGTTAAAGCTTGCAATATTCCTAACAATTCAATTAATTGCAATGAAAGCATACATTTAATAGGTTTACTTCAATTAAAAGATCGAATCATTCCTTTACAAATTAATATGAAAAGACCTTATAAACTTATTAGAATTGAAAGTAGCAACGCAACCACAATTCTTATAGCGATGGTTGTATTAATTCTAATTTTATGTTTAATTGCAATCAATATTTGTGTAAGGTAAGTTATGATTATAACTCATTTCTTTTACATTAATAATTTGTAAATTATCAAAAATTTTGAGATAAAAGTTTTTTGGCTCACTTCAAAATGGGTCATTCCTCTTCGGCGCTGTAACAATTGCTATTTTAGAAAAATAATTTAAGACTCAATCCAAAGTCTAAAAATTTAGTCATTAAATGTTAAAAAGTTCCTAAAACTTTATTATAAAAAGTAAAAATAACTTAATCCAGTCATAAAACATTTTTAAATAAAATCCAAAATTGGCCAAAACCGGTCAAACTATTCAAAAATTTGCTTATAAAATGTCAAAATGTGCAAAATTCTGTTAAAAATAACAATATCCAGCTATAAAGTATAAAAATGTTGTTAAAAAATACCAAAATTTACTGCAAACTGTTAAAATCTTCAACATTCTACTTATAAAAAGTAAAAAAATGCAAAATTGTATCATAAAATATTAAATTTGTAAACTTTAATAAATTAGTAACAAGAAAATTGTCCAGAAAACTTTTGTTTACTATTAAAACATTAAATACAGTAAAGGAAAAATAACATTTTTAGTTTAAAATTCACTTGTGAATCACGTATATTACATGAAACTCATCAAATAAATATTGCATAAAATTTGTTTGGAAAACATTTAAAAACCTTATTTTTTGCATGAAATTTGCTGAAAAATCATGTTTACTACATAAAATTGTTAACAAAATTAATTTCTAATATAAAACTCGTCAAAACTGGCGCAAAAAACTTGTAAATAATTTACTATTAGATGTACCAACTATATAAAGTTGAACAAAATTGGTACGCTTAAATTTGCTTAAATTCAAAATATTTTACTTTACTTCGATTTAAGTTGGTTAGTAATAACAGCATATAACCGTTGATTGATAAATTTACTAAGATACGCAACTTGAAATAAAATACCGTTCACGAGATATAGATGGCACTGCCACAAAAATTTATAAACGTTTATATTACGTAAATTCTGTTTACAATCGTTATGATATTCTAGTGAATTATAGTGATATGTATAAGTAAAATATTTATAATAATTGCAAAATAAATGCAAATACAGTTTCATTAATATTTTAATTAATATTTTGACGTGTATACGCCATCTACATGTCATGAACATAATATTATCCCAGGCTGCGTATCTTAGTATACTTGTCAATCAACGATATAACTCTCAAAAAAGTTTGTTTTTATAATACTTATTATAAAAGTACTAATTTTGTAAAATTGATACGTTCAAATTTACATAACCTTAAAATATTTGACTATTAACTTTAATGCGAGTTGCTTAGTAAGAACTTGAAATAATTAATGTAAATTTATTGTAGATTTTGTAATGGTACAAAAAACATCCATAAAACTCAACTAATACAAATAGTAAGTTTGTTTATATTATTAATATTTTTTTTATGACAACAATGAACAATCAAAAACATTTTACGCATTGATAAATTGCCAAAATAAGTTAAACATTTTTAAAACAACAAGTAAATATTTAAAATCGGAAAATTATTAAAAAATATTTGTAATTGAAGTATTCTTCAATAACTGCAAACATTGTTGCCAGATCAAAACCTTATTTGTTATTCAAATTGTTGACAAATATGACAAAAATATTTTTTATAATAATTATACTAACAGCAACAAAGCCCACTTTTGCTTCAACAAGTCGCAATTGAAGATATAAACATAGACGAAGAAGAAGAAGAAGAAATAGACTATTTAGGAATTGAACATGCGGTATGTATATTGTATAATTAATTTAAAGTAAAATCATTTTATTAAAACAGAAAATCCCCAGCAATTTTAACATTGAGACAGCAAAAGTTAACAAATCAACATTTACAAATGAAAACAATTTGCCATGTAAGTAATAAATTAAATTATTGTTAATTGTAATTAATTATTAATAAAAATCATATTTGCAGATGAATTCAATAGAGTAAAATTGCAATTGTAACAAGCACATTTAAGATGTATAGGTAATAACACTACCCTGTTACTAAGAAGTCCCAAATATATTAATCTGGTTATTTCCCCAAAGTTATATTAACGACATAATCTGGATATTTCCAATAACTAATTAAGCAACGGACGCGACGGATTATAATAATCCGGATATTTCCAGCAGCTGTGCTGGAGTATATTTTATAGTGGGAAAATGTAGTATATAAGTATTTTGTAAAACATTATTTAGGCAGTTAAGATTTCATTCTTGTTACATTGTTAGACGATTATTATTATTTCACTGTTGATTAAACATTATTCACGAAGAACCACGTTATTATTATTATAACCCTACAACACCCTGTTACAATTGGAGCCCAACTTAGTGGCTCGTGATTAAAAAGATTATCAACGTGCTATAAAACGGCGTCTTACAATTTGAGAAGCAAGATGTCCTTATCACAGGAACAGCTCCTAGCTGTAATGGAAAGCATGAAAGGAGTTTTTAGTGATTTGGTAAAATCGGCTCAAACACCTGCACCAGCACAAGAGCAGAAGATAACCCTTGCCACCTGCAGATCGAGATTCGCCGGAGATGAAGCCGATGATGTAGATGCCTTTATCGATGCAGTCAACATATATAAAGATTGCATGAGAATTGACGATGAAAGCGCATTAACAGGATTTCCGATGTTGTTAGATGGTGCAGCGAGAACGTGGTGGAAAGGAATAAAAAGAAGTGTTTCAGGATGGAAAGAAGCACTCGACGCCCTACGCCACGCATATGGGTACAACAAACCTCGATTTATGGTATTCGAGGAACTTTTTTCATGGAAGCAAAACAAAAATATGCCGACAGATTTGTTTGTGAGTAAAGCACGAGCACTACTATCACATTTGCCAAATGATCCAGAGCTGCCCGAGATGTATCAGATAGACATGGTATACTCACGTTTAAACTTGAATATTAGAAAAAGGCTATCACGCGAGTCAGTGAAAACGTTTAACGAGTTGATTATTCAAGCTCGAGCCATTGAAATGATGGAGGAAGATCCACCAAGAAGGAACAATGAAACATTGAATAATGCAAGAACAAGTCGCCCAAGATGCAATTTCTGTAAAAAGTTTGGACACGATGAATTTATTTGTAGGCAAAAACAAAATGCAACAAACCAAGTGCCGCCAGCACCTAACACAACACTTATATGTTTTGGTTGCGGAAAACCCGGACATATCCGCAGTCAGTGCCAGGATGCACAAATACCATCTACAAGTATTAACAACGCATCAAGTTTTGATTTCTCCGCCGCCGATTTTGAAGCAAAATATGGACGTCCAAGTATATATATTACTGCAGCAAACCATACCGATCTGGTAATAATAGATACTGGCGCAAATGGCTGCGTTGCAGGACGACAACTGAATGATCATCTTGAAGAACTTAATTATCCATTCCAGTACGACCAAATTTACATGTCACTTGCGGACGGAGTAAAGAAAAAGCGAGACGTAAGACGTTATGAGTTACCAGTTACGGTAGAAAACAAAACTGTAATGGTTCCGTTTATTGCTGTCCCAGAATTTACCGAAGCAAGAACTCTGATGGGACAAGATTTTATTCGAAAAACAAATATGGTTTTAAATGTTCCCCGAAACAAATTTTATTTTGATGAAAATCCAGAGAACTGTTTTGCATTAATACCTGAAGGTGAAGAAAATGATATAAAAATAGCAGTAGAAGAATCTACCGAAAATCAGATTCAGAAGCTAAGCGACGCTGATCAACAAAAACTAGATAATTTGTTGAAAGAGCACCAGGAAGTGTTCACACGGCCTGATCAAGCAACCCCGTTTGCAGAACACGCAATTCGGCTATCATCAAATGAACCAATTGCTGTTCCGCCATATAGAATGTCTCCTGAGAAAAAGAAGTTTCTCGAAAAAGAAATAGACAGACTACTAGAAGAGGATATTATAGAAGAGTGCGAATCCCCATATGCAGCCCCTGTAGTATTAGTACCAAAAAAGACGGGAGAATATAGGCTATGTGTGGATTATAGAAAACTAAACTCCGTAACTATAGCAGACACCTATCCTCTACCCAGGATTGACGATTTACTTCATACTGCCCCAAAAACTCTTTTTATGACGACATTGGATCTAAAAGCAGGATATCACCAAGTAGCTGTAAAAATAGAGGATAGAGACCGTACCGCTTTCATTTCCCCAGTTGGAACCTTTCGATTCAAACGAATGTCATTTGGTCTTCGCAATGCCCCAGCGACATTTCAACGGCTCATTGACCGATTCCGGAGCGGACTCAAAAACATTATTATTCTTGCCTATCTGGATGATATAATCATCTTGTCCACAACTTTTGAAAAGCACCTACAAGATCTAGATGAAGTATTTCAACGGTTAAAATTGTTTAAACTCCAAGTCAACAAAGAAAAATGTGAATTTGTACGTGATCGAGTAAAATACCTAGGACACATATTAACACCCAGAGGAATAGAATCGGATCCCCAAAAAGTGAGTGCAATAGAAGAAATGAAGCGACCCGGGAATGAGAAACAAATTAGATCATTTTTGCAAAACCTGCTCCTGGTTTAGAAGATTTATACCAGATTTTTCAAATATATCTCAACCGCTAAGCAGGCTATTGAAAAAGAATGCAAAATTCCACTGGGACGAATCGCAAGAAATTGCGTTCAAAGAGTTAAAAATGAGACTGATAAATTATCCTATTCTACGATCGGTTGATCCTAGTTTGCCATACACCCTAAAAACTGACGCAAGCGCCTACGCTTTAGGAGCTGTTTTGCTCCAGGGGGAGGGTGCCGACGAGAGACCAATAGAATATGCAAGCCGACTACTGCCACCCGCAGAACAAAATTATTCGACAACGGAACGAGAAGCTTTGGCTGTGGTATGGGCTTGCAATAAATATCGAGGATATATAGAAGGAGCCGTAATTAATGTCAAAACTGATCACCAACCATTAAAATGGTTGATGTCATTGAAATCGCCTAATGGAAGACTAGCACGATGGGCATTAACTTTACAATCATATAATCTAGTTATAGACTATTTACCGGGAAAAGCTAATCTAGTCGCAGATACGCTATCAAGACCTCCATGTCATGACGCCGCTGAAATTGACTGCCCTATCTGTTATACTTCGATCGACATGCCCACAGAAATGCTTGCCAAGATTCGAGATAAACAAATTGAAGACCCTGAACTAAAGAATATAATAGACTGTTTTGAGGACAATGACAAGAAGGATACGGTTAACCATAGAAAATGGACAGGCCGCGGATTTATCATGCAAAATGGAATACTTTATCATTATTCATGGGATGACGACATCGAAGAAGCTGAAGAAGTAGTTCCCGAAGAAGAAATTTTACGAGTGTTGCGAGAATATCATGATATTCCCACAGCCGGTCACTATGGGATTGAAAAAACATACAAACGTATAGCATCTCGATATTATTGGACCGGAATGCGACGTCGAATTACCGAATATATTTCAAAATGTGTCGAATGTCAACGGTACAAACCTACTAACTTGAAACCCGCTGGGTTATTACAAACTCCTGTACCGGCACGACGCTTTGAAGTAATATCTATTGATTTGTTTGGGCCTCTCCCGGAAACAGAAAATAAACTAAAATGGATCTTTATCATTGAAGACACAACAACAAAATGGGTAGAATTGTTACCACTAGAAGTAGCTACAGCGGAAGCTTGTGCAAATGCTTTAATCAACGAAATTATACTACGATATGGAACACCACGAAGAATAATTAGCGACAATGGACCACAATTTGTTACAAATGTGATGCAACAAGTGGCACACGTATTTGGATTCCAACAAAACCTTATACCCGTATATCACCCAGAAGCAAATCCAGTAGAAAGAAAAAAATAGAGATCTAAAAACACAATTAGCTATACTATCCGAGAAAGAACACACCATGTGGTACAAGTATTTACCGACGATAAGATTTGCGATGAACACCATAACATGCGATTCAACAGGGTTTACCCCAGCTTTCCTAATGTTTGGAAGAGAAATGAGGACGCCTGAAGATGTACATCATGATTTTAGGCAAATTGTAAACAACGAAACATTTGTACCACAGATTACTGCACACCTTAAGAAAATTGCTGACTGGCTATCTACCGCTAGAGAAACACAAGAAAAACAGCAAGATAGATGGAAAAAAGTAGCAGACAAAAAAAGAAGAGAAGTATTACCATACGGACCAGGAGATTTGGTATTGGTCAATACACACACCAGAAGCAAAGCGGCCAACAACTACACATCAAAATTTGCTCCTAAACGAGATGGACCATATATAATAAAGCGACTTGTAAGTCCAACAACATATGAAGTGGCTTCTCCAGAAAATCCAGCAGTTTCTTTGGGAACATACCATACAAATGCACTGACTCCATTTAAAGAGGACATTACACCCATACCGATACCTGTAAAGCCAATTCGCAGAAGAGGACGGCCGAGAAATCAATAAAAGCACTTTCGAGGACGTTGAAGCACTTTTAAGGGGGAGTATGTAACAAGCACATTTAAGATGTATAGGTAATAACACTACCCTGTTACTAAGAAGTCCCAAATATATTAATCTGGTTATTTCCCCAAAGTTATATTAACGACATAATCTGGATATTTCCAATAACTAATTAAGCAACGGACGCGACGGATTATAATAATCCGGATATTTCCAGCAGCTGTGCTGGAGTATATTTTATAGTGGGAAAATGTAGTATATAAGTATTTTGTAAAACATTATTTAGGCAGTTAAGATTTCATTCTTGTTACATTGTTAGACGATTATTATTATTTCACTGTTGATTAAACATTATTCACGAAGAACCACGTTATTATTATTATAACCCTACAACACCCTGTTACACAATGCAAATCAGGTTTCATTAATGCCAGTTATATTCAGGTAATTATCAACAATAATTTTTAAAAATATATTTAATTATTGTTAATATTTCTTTTTAATTCAAAGTGTGATATTTAAGAATTACATAATATGCCACAACAACATAAAAATACTTTTGAATTTCAACGAGTAAAACCACACTTGCTAAAACTATCACTTTGAAGACTAGTGCATTTTGCAATTTCTTAAATTTGTTTGTTTTTTTCTGAAGTGTTATTTTCTTAATTAGGTTGTGTATATTCTATTTTTAAGACTTTTAGAATACAGAGAACTGTGATGTCAGCCATGAAGCGGCTTTCATTTGTTTTGTTTTGTTTATTGGTGTTAGTGATGGTAGATAAGGCCAAACCGACATGTAAAACATTTTTGTGACAGTCTTCCCCAAAATGCTAAACGGTGGTTGTTAAATGCGGTGGCATTTGGTGTTAAACCTCAATGACGTTGACTTGTCAAGTTTCAATCGGTTTCGGTAACTGATTTTGCGCAGTCAACCATTTACATTTGTCGTTTATGTAGTTGGCTACGTTCAACAACTCATCTGCAAATTACAGATGTACTAGAGGATTGTAATCATCTTTATTAATTCCGCTATACATTGTAGAAGCTAATTTATAACGTTGCAACTGGTAGTATCTTCAAATAGTTCTGCATCTATCTAAATGGTGATTTCCAAGTAAAGCAGGTAAATCGTCATATTTGAGAAATTGTCGGTTATTTGTTCATGTTTTTATGATTCTAAAACTGGTAACGTTGCAAAATTTTATTTGTTTTTTTGTACCTATTTGTAGTTTGTCTAAAATGTGTGCGTGGACATATGCCATGACAGTATTGAGTGTGCTGACTGGGGTCACAACGGTAAAGGTCTCAATCTGGTTATGGTCACCGAGATGACTTGTTAGTCTGTCATTATCAGATACGGATGCTGAAGTATGTTCAAGTTTTTCCTTTTTTAAGAGATTGCAAAAAAACTATGACCCACGTTGGACGCCATTGGTTTTAGGTGGCAAGGGTAAATGCTTCTAAAAGTTTTGTATTGATTCCCAAGGGCAAAGCTGCTTAGTAAAAGAAGCTTTTTAATCCGGTATGGAGTTGTTCTTCTATATCGGTTTTGGCAATAACATTGGTCTATTTGGAGGAAGTCTATTGCTTTGTGGTCGAAGATACCGTAGAAGGTGGTTGTGAGATAGCTGCAGTTTAGTTGTAAATTTGATTAACTGACTAACAAACGTAAAAGTCAAGTATTAATAAAAATGAATAACAAAGAATATACTCACGAAGCGGACAATGTATCCTTTTTTTAGAGACGGGGCTTTGGAGTAAGACGTGACTTATTTTGACCCGATTTTCTGCAAGACATTTTTATTATCCGCACCACTAAAATGCATAAAAGAAATTGTTTTCACAAATTTGCAGTCGATCTCGCTGCAGCAATTAATGTAAAAACATTGACAATTAAAAACAGAAATTTTCCCGTAACACTCCTGTACTTTTGCAACCACTCCCAGCGTATTCTTTGCAAAGAATATACGTTGACGCAACAAATCCAGTCACCTTTAAAGGCAAACCTGACTGCTGCAAACACCAGTTTACACATAGTAAGTTGGTGATTTGATACAGTGTTATCGCCCACCCGCCCAAGTATTAATTATTAAGAATATTGCTTATTCTTGCCATTATTGCGTTTCTTCGGTTTTTAATGTGACAGATTGAATGACAGTTGTCACTAATACGTCAGAGGTGGGTACATTAATAAATTTCTTGATAACTAACACTTGGGCGGGTGGGCGGGAACACAGTTTATAAATATTGAATTGGTGATTTGATGCAGTGTTCCCGCCCACCTGCCCAAGTATTAGTTATTTAGACATTTGCTTGTTCTAGCACTTGTTGCGTTTCTTTTGTTTTTAATGTGACAGATTAATTTACAGTTTTTACTAATACGTCAGAGGTGGGCATATTAATTTTTTTTTTTTTTGATAACTTACACTTGGGCGGGTGGGCGGGAACACAGTTTATAAATATTGAGTCGGTGATTTGATACAGTGTTTTTGCCCACCCGCCCAAGTGTTAGTTATCAAGAAATTTGATATTATTGCACTTGCTGCGTTTCTTTTGTTTTTAGTGTGACAGATTGATTGGCATCTGTCACAATTACGTCAAAAGTAGGAACATTAACAAACTTCTAAATAAGTTTTATTTGGGCGAGTAGGCGGAACACAGTTTATATATATATTTATATATATATATATATATATATATATATATATATATATATATATATATATATATATATATATATATTTATAGAGATGTGCTAAGAGACTTAGGAGGGAATACGCGCATACTTTCTACTGATTGTGGAGGCTCGGTTATTACGGAGGCTCCCTCCTAATCCACGCATATAAATTACTGCTTACGGAGGACCGGTAGTTACTTGTTGTTGTTTGTCAATAGATGGCACCACTTTTAACTTTTATAAATGTACGATAGTAGACTGCAAGTTCAAAAGGGGCGCTACTAAATAATATTAAGATTTGTCAAATAAAGCAAATTATTCATTTTTTTTTAGTTATTTGTATTAAAAATAATTATAATTAATTTATGTAACTGTAATATTTTATATTTTCTTTATTTAATTAATTTAAAAGATTTTATTTAATATTTAATTTATTTTTAAACAAACATGTTTTTATAAATTGTCATCATTACATATTTTATAACTTGTCACAATTTAATAGAAAGTGTTTTTAGCGCTCACCGTTGCTCAGTTATACGCGTATATTAATAATCGTATTTAAAAATTTAAATAGAATATATTGTAAACATACATTATTATTAATATTATGATTTTACTGTTACACATACATAAAAATATTTTTTAGGTTAGATTTATAACAAAAGTTGTTAGTTATAAAAGTACAATACAGCAACTAAATCATATTTTTTATTGGAAAGAACTGAAATGACAAGATTGCCATTCAAATGTAAATAATTATATTATGTACTATTATAAGAAACCTAAAAAATGAAAGAAATCAGAATTACGTTTGCTTATTTGTAAGGGTTTGCATACCTGTATTGTTTTGGTAATTTGTAAGCGGTTTAGTCAAGTGGATTAGATATTCCCAATATAAATCCTTTTTTGAATTCTACCTACTAACAATCATAACATTTTGCATGTTTGTGTGTTATGAACGATATTAATTTGAAACACCCACACACTCACAATTTCAGTTTGTATTCAAGCACAAGGTTAAAAAAATGTAAACCCTTAAACAGAATATTATGTTATTATTAATATTTTAAGATTATCATCAAAGTAATCCGCAATGTTCAAAGGTTTATTATCGATTTCTAGTAACGTCAAACACCTGAAGTACCTGTAATTACAAAAGATTATATGTGTTTTCTGTTTTTCCCAATCATTAACCCACAATTTCAAACAAATTTTGTAGAACACACATTTTTGTGTTATAGACAATATTGTATTACGCAACAATAATAAAACAAGTTTATTAATATTAGATTAATTTTTTGACAATTTTAATAAAAAATTAACTATTAATTCTAAATTAAAAATTAAAAATGTACTATTTAAAAATACAATACAATAATATATTATTAATAATTAAGATTTAAATCATTTGTCAGACTACACATTTTAAATATTATCGTTAATCAGTAAAACGGATACAAGTTCTATAAACTAGTGGTGGGTTACACAAGCATCATTGTTTCGTGGTGTAGTGGATATCATATCCGTCTGGCATGCGGAAGGTCCTCAGTTCGATACCGGGCAAAAACAACTTATTATAAATCTAGTTTTTATTTGCTTTAATTTTAAGTGATTATCAATCATTGACTAATGATAATTTAACTAATTTAAAAATTAATAATTAACAAACAAAAGTGATAATATATTAGTACTTTAATTCAATTAAAACGGAATGTGCATTAAAGATTTGATTAACTAAGAAAATCACTAATAAACATAATTGTATATTTATCGCATATTTGAAATTTAGTTATTTAAGAAAGTGACAACTAAAAGTATTATTAACACAAAGTTTATAAATTTGATTATAAAAATACAATATAAGATTACTGGCAATCATTATATACATATATACATATAATGCTGATTAAGAAGGATCACGGACCACGCAATGACATAAAACGATGCGTCGACCCCTTGTTAGCCGCACATTATAAGAAAACAGTAAATTTTTTTACTGATTAGGAGGGATTAGACCACGTAATGATCTAAATGATGCGTCGGTCCTTTGTAAACAGCAAATTAACTGATACAATATTTCAAAAATAAATATGATAATATTTACCTTTAAAAACTAACAATTAACAAACAAACGTGATAATTTATATGTAATTTAAATCAACTAAAACGTTTTGCATATTGAAAATTTAATTAACTAATAAAGTCATTAATAAACTTAGTTGTTGTTTATTTATTGGATATTTGAAATTTAATTAATTAAGAAAGTAATAGTATAATAAATGCACGTTAATTATTAAAGTTAAAAGTACTAATAATAAAAAAAATGTAAATTACTATATAAAATTTACAGACATACAATATATATTTATTACTGATTAGGAGGGACTGGACCACGCAATGACCTAAAATAATGCGTCAATCCCTTGTTAACCGCACATTATAAGAAAACAGTAAATTTGTTTACTGATTAGGAGGGATTAGACCACGTAATGATCTAAATGATGCGTCGGTCCTTTGTAAACAGCAAATTAACTGATACAATATTTCAAAAATAAATATGATAATATTTATCTTTAAAAACTAACAATAAACAAACAATAAACAAACAAACGTGATCATTTATATATAATTTATTATTCAACAAAAACGTTTTGGGTATTAAAGATTTAATTAACTAGCAAAGTCAATATTAAACATAATTGTTTATTTATAGCATGTTCAAAAATTAAGAAATTTGTCAATTCACAAGTTTATTATTACAACAAAAATTGCTATTAACAACTAAACGTTTTAAATAATTTGGATAAAAAACTACTATATAAAATTTACAAGCAAACTGTACATATATATTGCTGATTAGGAGAGATTGAACCACGCAATGATCTAAAATGATGCATAAATCCCTTGTAAACGGCAAATTAATAAATACAATATTTTAAAAATAGATATATAAACATTTTTCTTTGAAAATTGATAATAAACAAACGTTATAAATTATATGTAGTTTAATTTAATTAAAGCGATTTGCATATTGAAAATTTATCTAACTAATAAAGTCAATAATAACAAACATATTTTTTTATTTATTGCAAATTTAAAAATTATTTAAAAAAGAAAGTTATTAATACGTATTATTTATTATAGCATCTAAAAGTACTATTAACAAACAAACTTTATCAATTATTTTGTTGTAACATTACAATGTAAGATTTATAGGCAAACAGTACATATAAATTGCTGATTAGGAGGGACTGGACCACGCAATGACATACAAAGATGCTCCAGTCTCTTATTAACCGCACATTATAAGAAAACATTACATCTTTTTGCTGATTAGGAGGGATTGGACCACGCAATGATCTAAAATATGCGTCAATCATTTGTTAACCGCAAATTATTGAAAACTATATTTAAAAAAATAGATATATAAACATTATTCTTTAAAAATTCAAATGTGTCAAATTATATGTAAGTTAAATTCAATTATAACGTATACATTTAATTAACTAATAAAGTCATTAATAAACACAGTTAATGTTTATTTATTGCATATTTAAAATTTATTTGATTAAAAATGTTATTAATTTAACAAACTTTTCAAATGATTTAGTTGTAAAACCACTATATAAGATTTACTGGCACACATACATAATTACATAATATATATTATATATAATTTTAACTAATAAGGAGGGATTGGAAAACGTAATAACCTAAAATAATATGCCGATTAACAATAAACAAATAAAGATGACTGATTAAAGGCCGATTTTTCAATAGCAGTTTAATCAAACAAGATTAATTTGCAAACTCCGTTTTACGTCTCGCAAAACTTCCAATACAAGTTAACTTAAACAAAGATATTTATTAGGTTGATAATAAATTAACTCTGCAATATGCATAGTGAATGTCTTACTTATATTGACTGCAATAGCTCAGTGGTATAATACTAGCTTCACATAGGGAAGGTCCGCGGTTCGCTACCCAGAAAATTAAAAACTTTTTTAATTTTGAAAAAAGGTATGTTATTATGATTTAATACGTTTGCAATAATTAATATAATCTACATTTTTAAAATAATAATATTACTGACAAATTTCTTTCAAACAATATGTAGCACTTGTTTTATCATTTTAATTCAATTACGAAGTTTGTACATTTTGTTAAATTCAAACAAAATTATAAACAAATGTACCCATTTTCAATTAATCAAAAAAAAAAAACATTGTGATAATTGTCCATACAGGAAAATTCTACATTATTATATGTAATGAAATTTGATCCATGTATTGTTATAATCATATTATATTATTGATGGAACACACACAATCAATTATAATTTTTTTAATGAAATTTAAAAAAATTCCACATTAAAATTGAACAGTTTTGTTGAGTTATATTCATAAAAACGTTGCCGTCATAAACCAATATGAGCAGATGTGTGCATGCGCTTTTAGAATAAACCGGTTATTTAAGTTTAAACGGTCAATCTAGCAAGATTAGGTTTTGCTATGATAAAACGGCGTTTATGTTTACTTAATATTAAAAGTCCTGTTATTACGTACAAACATAGTTTAAACCTAAGTTTGAGTTTGAACTAATATTGAAAGACCGGCTCATGTAATTTAATTTATTAATAAACATAGTTGTTTATTTATTGTTTATTTAAAACTAAATTATTTAATAACATTATTATTAAAAACTATGTATTATGACAACTAAAACTGTTAATTATAAATTGCGGTTAAAGGGCTTTTTTTGTTATAAAAACTAAACTTACAATGGTCAACTCTGCAACAGTCTACTAAACAATGATCAACTCAACAAAAACCAATTTTGGTTTTTATTTAAGATGTTGTTAATATCAAATTATGTATACATAATATAAACAGGGTAATTTAGTTTTAATCAAAACCGGGTTAAATTTTTCTTGCGTGTTACATTTATAGTAAAATAATCTCCCCAAAAATAATATATAAACAAATGTGAATGAATTTATTTTATAATTTGACAAGTAACAAGTTATTTTTGAAAAGGGAGTTTATCTTTAATTTTGTTGTTGTTTAGTTTATATTTTTAACTTATTAGATAAGAATGGCTTATGTAAGCACAATAATTATATTTTTGCGGTAATTAAACAAAATATATCTTATTCACTAAATTTATAAAGTAGGACGAATTGTTTGTAACGTTTTAAACAAGTATAAAAAGTATTAAAACTATCCAAGCGGCAAAAGCTTGAAGCACGAAAGGATTAACTTTTGGCGAAAGCGCCATGCACCCCTTAGGCAGTAATAAATATCATCGATATGTATGATTAGGAGTGCTCACTAATGACCGGATTTAGTCTAGTTTCAAACCATGAATGTACAATTTCTATATATATTCTACCGAGTAATTAAAGAACTGCGTGTTTATTTTATAAATTTGTTTGCCAAATATCTCTTAAAATACTTACATAATCAATAAACGCCGTCGTGTGAATGTTAAACAATGTGTAAAGAACAGCCTGGTACATTTAATTTACAATTAAAAAAAATCCGCCATAATGCCTTTAGAAGCATCCCTCCTAATGCCTTTTATATCCGTATATATATATTTATATATATATATATATATATATATATATATATATATATATATATATATATATATATATAACCTCTTAATACCGTTAGGTGTCGAGGTATCGGACACACCGAGCCACAGAGAAGACATGTTATATGTTTGCATGCCTATATGAGGTAACGGACCCATATTTATTTATTTATTTATTAGGTAAACACTCAGACAGGTACAAGTACCCAATTACAGAGTATATTGGGAAGAACGCTACGCTCGGCATTACCCATCCAAGTTGTGACCAGTGCAGCCGTTGCTTAACTTTTGTTAGTGCTGGTATTCGTACATGCCCTCTCTGCCATACTGCCGATTCTTTTATAATAGCGACTCCATATTTGTTTGATTTATCCGTGCTTCCGGAATAATACATACAACATTCATCAATGTGATGAACCCCATTTTCCGGCCATCTTAGGTCACTTATGTCTAGGTTATTTATTTTTAATCTCTTCATTTCTGCCGCCACATTGTTAATTTTTCCTTCCTGCCACAGGGCTTCTTACATTCCAGATGCTTATCCTCATGACGTCGTTCAAAATTGTCCCCACCGGAGATCCGATTATAGGACTATTAACTCCAGGATATTTAATCTTGTTACGATTCATGATGATGATTTGTACTAGGGATATCCGTTGGGATCTTTAGTGCAGTGGTTTCCCTTTGCCTTCTGCATCTTCATGCCGTTGATTAATAGATGATTCATCCGCCTTGGGCAACGATTTTTCGACAAGAGGGTGTCTCTTACCAGCTCTTCCACCCGAAGTTGTTGGCTGGTCAGAAAACCTGCTTATTCTGGCAGACATTCGGTCGACAGAGCCTCGTTAGCTATCCAGCAGGGTGTACCACGTGCAGGTGAGGTTGTCATTTGGGTATGTAAAACACCACACCCCTTAAATTGATTAGTTTATATTAAAACGTTTATTTTTTTAAAATAAATATTGTTTTTCCAAATTTTTTTTTGTTATTTTAATTTTTTTTTAATGTAATTTTTTTTGTAGATTTTATTTTGCTTAATAAAAAAAAATTAAAACTAAAAATTTAAAAATTAACATTTAAAAAAAAAAGAATCTACAATTAAAATAATAAATATTTTAAAAAAATCAATGCAAAAAAACATTAAAAAAAAACTAAATCATTTAAACATTTTTGAAAAAATGAATGTTAGCAAAAAAATTATCAAACATTTAAAAAAAAAACTTTTAAAAGAAAATTACATTAAAAAACCTAGTGCAAAAGTTAAATAAAAATTTTGAAAAATTATATTTATTATTATAATTTTTTAAATGTAAATTTTGTTTTTTTAAAAATGTAAATTTTTTTAAATTAAAATATTTATTTGTATTTAAATTTAGATTTTTTTTTTTTTATTTTTTAAATTAATTTTTTTATTTATGTATATGTAGTTTTTAAAAATGTAATTTTTTTTCCAAAAATTTTATTTTATTTTTCAATAATATTGATTTTTTTACATATGGTTTCTTTGTAAAAGTTTTTTTTTTCAAAAATTTAGATTTATTTGTCAATATGTAGATTTTATTTTTTATTTAATTATTTTTTTTCAAATTTTTTTTGCAAACGTAGATTTTTTTAATTATTTTTTATTGAAACATTTATTTTTTCAAAATAATTTTTTTTTTTTAATTTTGATTTTGTTCTAAAAAAATGTAATTTTTCGCAAAACTTTGATTTTTTCAATAATTATTTTTTTTTATTGTAGAATATTGCATTATTAATAATTATTTTTTTCAAAGAAGATAATTTTTGACTAAAATTTGTCTAGTGTTTTTTTAAGTTTATTGTAATCAAAATGTTTTTTTCTTTAATTTTATAATTAAACTCTTTAAATTTTTTTTTCAAAATGTTTTTTTTTTTTTTAATTATTATTATTAATTTAATAATTTATTTTAAAAAAATTGTTTTATTAATTTTTATTTAAAAAAATTAATTTTATTCTTTAAATTTTTTTTCAAAAGTTTTAGATTTTTTTTTATTTATGTGTTTTTAATTTTTTTTTTAATAATATTTGTTTTTTCAAAAATGTAATTTTTTAGATATTATTTTTTTATTTTTTAAAATTCAATTTTGATTAAAAACAAAGTTAATTATTAAAAAATGTTAATTTGATTTATAAAAAGTTTTTTGTTTAAATCTCAATTTTATTTTTTAAAAATGTAGATTTTTTAAAGATAATTTAAATTTAAAAAAATTTAAAAACTTGTTTTATTTAATTATTTAATGTTATTGATAAATCATAGTGGGTGGGTGGGGCATTCCAATCAAAATAACTTGCGCGTAATCATAAACTTGTGTTCCCGCCCACCCACCCAATTGTTTGTGATCCAATCCCTTGATTACAAACACTTGGGCGGGTGGGTGGGTCACTTCTATTAAAACTACCCGCGCGTAATTATAAACTTGTGTCCCCGCCCACCCACTCAGTTGTTTGTGGTCCAATCCCTTAATAACTAATAGTTGAGCGGGCCACTCTAATTCAAATTACTTGATAGTAGTCATGATATGGAGTGACCCACCCGCCCACCCAAGTGTTGGTCATCAAGAGATTGCATTCATCTTCTCCTCCTCTAACATAATGTCTTGCAAAGAGAAACTTTCATTTTCTTAACAAATTCTTTGGCGGGTAAGTGGGCACTCCAATTTAATCTACTAGATGGTAATCACAATTCAAAGTAACTAAACCAAGTCTAGGTCATCAAAATATTAGATATCATCTGACTAAGAAACTTTTAACACTTGCTGAAAAGAAAAACTTTCTTTTCTTTGATAAGAAACACTCGGACGGGTAATAGGGCACTCCAGTACAAACTACTTCCTAGTAACCATAATATAAAATGACCCACCCATCCACCCAAGTGTTGATCATCAAGAGAATGAATTTTACCTCTTCTTTTTCCGACTAAATGACTTTTAACACTTGCAGAAAGAAAAACTTCCAATATCAAACTTTTGGGCGGCTGGAAGGGCACTCTAGTTCAAACGGTAATCGTCAACACCAAAGTCATCTAAAAATTAAATATCACCTTTTCCTTCTTAGACAAAAAGACTTTTAACGCTTGCAAAAAGAAGAAACTTCTAATTTTTTGATAACAAACTTTTGAGCGAGTGGGTTCAAACTACCATGATCTGGAGTAAACCACTTACCTACCAAAGAGATTGCATTCATTATTTCCTCTTCTAACAGAGAAGACATTTTCAATTTCTTGTTAACAAACACTGAAGCGAGTAAATCAGCATCAAATATCTACAAATAATCATTTCAGAAGCGTACAACCAGGCAAGAAATTAGAAAATTAAATAACTTGTTGATAGATGGCGCTGGAAATCCATTTAATTATAATTTATTTACAAACTAGTGACATAATATAATAATAATAATTATAATAATAATAATAATAAATACACTCTTAAAAACTAAAAAAGATGCTATAATGATAAAAAAAGTTTACAACGTCAGTCTAGAACATGAAAATCCTTATGAACTAAGATGACAGGTTTTGGGAACTTTATTCCCAACAAACAAACCTATAATGCCTTGCAGAAAAAATTACAAAAATAATTCTTTATACAATAATAATAATAATAATAATAAAAACTATGTACATCTTTTAATTTTTTTAATTTTCTTTTCTTCTTTAGGAAATAATTATCACATCAAATGTAAAAAAATAAATCAAGCGGGCGAAAATACAAATGTCGCCCGTCCCGATCTTACAATAAAAATGTTTATTCTTCTTTAACAAATTTTGTGTAAATAAGGCACCGTCATTATTTACATACAATCAATTTGTCCAACCACAGCCAAGTGTGAGTGGATAAATAAATCACAATAAAATGTTTATTTGAGCTTGAATGGTCGCGCGCGGTCTTGTAGACCGTTAGTAAAATTGAATGCATTAATGTTTATACTTAATATGATAATAATAATTAATATTATCAGACGCCACAAGTAATGAATTAAGTATACAACAATTAATGTTTGTACTCTACTAAATTATTTCTAAGTACACTGGAATGGAATTGGATGAGCTGTTTCGTAGTTTCTTGTTATTTTGAGCTTAAGAATGATATTGTTTCAGTCGCTTACGATTAGTAAATAAATAGAATTTTTTTGGTCTTTTACGGAACGTACAGTTTTACTTTTGCATTTTCTTAAATAAATTAAATTGAATTCTACTTCAAATTAAATTTTTTAAATTTTGGAAATATAATTTATAAATCTTAAAATTAAGTAATTCTCAGTTAAAGAATTTTTTTTTATTAAAAATGTTCAAACGCATTTTTCTCAAAATTTCTTCAAATAAACCAAAAAATTGGTTCAAATAAAAGTTGTAGAAAATTGAATTTTGCTTCAAATACCACTTTTTGGTATTGTCTAAATTGCTTACAATAACCTTAAAATAGCATTTTCAAGCTAAATTTGTTATTTTTTATTTAAAATGCTTTTTTCTCTAAATTTCTTCAAATAAACCAAAAATTTGGTTCAAATAAAAGTTGTAGAAAATTAAATTTTGCTTCTAATACCATCTATTGGTATTGTCTAAATTGTTTACAATAACCTTAAAATAGCATTTTCAAGCTAAATTTGTTATTTTTTAATTAAAATGCATTTTTCTCAAAATTTCTTCAAATAAACCAAAAATTTGGTTCAAATAAAAGTTGTAGAAAATTAAATTTTGCTTCAAATACCACTTTTTGGTATTGTCTAAATTGCTTACAATAACCTTAAAATAGCATTTTCAAGCTAAATTTGTTATTTTTTAATTAAAATGCATTTTTCTCAAAATTTCTTCAAATAAACCAAAAATTTGGTTCAAATAAAAGTTGTAGAAAATTAAATTTTGCTTCTAATACCACCTATTAGTATTGTCTAAATTGTTTACAATAACCTCAAAATGGCATTTTTAAGCTAAATTTCAATTAAATTGTAATTTTTTCAACTAAAATAGTGTTTTTTCAAAAAAAAATTGTATCGATCTCTTTCAATTTTACAAGTTTGATACTTATGATAATAAACTATGTTAGTACCAATTTGTACTAATTACCAATAAAGGGTTTTCAAGTTATGAATTAATAAGTTATTGCATGAAGTTATAGGTTGTAATAAGCTAAGTCAGTTTTTTTTGGGTTACCAAAAATAGATTTCTTTAAATTTTACACAGTTGGTACTTATAATATTAAACTACATTGGTATGAATTTATACCAATTTCAAATGAGCGGTTTTCAAGTTATGAGTTGATAAGTTATCCCATGAAGCTATAGGTTGTAATGAGCTAAGTCAGTTTTTTTGAGAATACCAAAAATTGGTCGAATCGATTTCTTTAAATTTTACACAGTTGGTACTTATGATATTAGATTGCATTTGAGTCAATTTGTACCAATTTCCAATTAATGGTTTCTAAGATATGAGTTAAAGAGTTATCCTATAAAGCCATAAATTATGATGAGTTAAGTCAGTTTTCTTAAGGTTAACAAAAATTGGTCGAATCGATTTCTTTAAATTTTACTCAATTGGTACTTATAATATTAAACTATATTAGTGCCAAATTGTACTAATTTCCAATAAAGGTTTTCCAAGTTATGAGTTGATAAGTTATCTCATAAAGCTATAGGTTGTAATGAGCCAAGTCAGTTTTTTTGAGAATACCAAAAATTGGTCGAATAGATTTCTTTAAATTTTACACAGTTGGTACTTATGATAATAAACTATAATGGTGTCAATTTGTACCAATTTCCAATAAGCGGTTTCCAAGTTATGAGTTGACAAGTTATCTCATAAAGCCATAAATTATGATAAGTTAAGTCAGTTTTTTTAAGATTACCAAAAATTTGTCAAATCGATTTCTTTAAATTTTACACTGTTGGTACTTACAATATTAAACTACATTGGTGTCAATTTGTACCATATTCCAATGAACGGTTTTAATGTTATGAGTTAAAGAGTGATCCTATGAAGCCATAAGTTATGATAAGTAAAGTCATTTTTTTTGAGTTTATCAAAAATTGGTCGAATCGATTTCTTTAAATTTTACACAATTGGTACTTCTAATATTAAACTATATTGGTGCCAATTTGTACCAATTTCCAATGAGCGGTTTTAAAGTTATGAGTTGACAAGTTATCCCATAAACACAACAGTTTTATTGTAATCAAAATTGTCTCAATGAAAACCCAATTTTCTCAAAATTTCTTCAAATAAACTCAAAATTTGTTCTTAATAAAAGTTGCATAAAATTAAATTTTGCTTCTAACATCACCTATTGGTATTGTCTAAATTATTCACAATCAACTCAAAATTGCATTTTTTAATAAAACTTTTGTTTTGATCAAACTTGATCAAAATTAGCTCAATTAAAACCTAATTTTCTCAGAATTTCTTCAAGTAAACCTAAAATTTGGTTTTAGTAAAAGTTGTAGAAATTTAAATTTTGCTTTTAATACCAATTTGGTATCATCTAAATAATTTAAAATTGCTTCAAAATAACTTTTTTAAAATAAAATCCAAAAATATAAACTTTTTCTCTATTAAATTGCTGTTTTCTCAAAATTTCTTCAAATAAATCCAAAAAATGCTTCAAATAAAAGTTCCAGAAAATTAAAATTTGCTTCTAATACCACCTATTGGTATTGTCTAAATGATTTAAAATTACTTCAAAAAAGCCTTCTTGAAGTAAAATCTAAAAATATTTTTTTTTCTGAATTCAAATACAGTTTTCTCAAAAATTCTTTAAGTAAACCCAAAAATGCTCCTTATAAAAGTTACAGAAAATTAAGTTTTGCTTCTAATACTACCTATTGGTATTGTCTAAATTATTTAAAATTGCTTCAAAATATCCTTCTTGAAGTAAAATCTAAAAATATGATTTTTTTCTGAATTCAAATACAGTTTTCTCAACAAATCTTCAAATAAACCCAAAAAATGCTTCTTATAAAAGTTACAGAAAATTAAATTTTGCTTCTAATACCACCTATTGGAATTATCTAAATTGTTTAAAATTGTTTCAAAATGTCCTTTTTAAAGTAAAATCCAAAAAAAAAAATTCTGAATTCAAATACAGTTTTCTCAAAGTTTCTTTAAGTAAACCTAAAAAATGCTTCTAATAAAAGTTGCAGAAAATTGAATTCTGATTCTAATAGCACCTATTGGTATTGTCTAAATTGTTTAAAATTGTTTCAAAATAGCCTTTTTAAAGTAAAATTCAAAAAATTAAATTTTCTGAATTCAAATAGAGTTTTCTCAAAAATTCTTCAAGTAAACCAAAAAATGCTTCTAATAAAAGTTGCAGAAAATTAAATTTTGCTTCCAAAACCACCTATTGGTAATGCCTAAATTGTTTAAAATTACTTCAAAATAGCCTTTTTGAAGTAAAGTAAAATCTGAAAATATAAAGTTTTCTGAATTCAAATACAGTTTTCTCAAAATTTCTTCAAATAAACCCAAAAACTGCTTCTCATAAAAGTTGCCGAAAATTAAATACTAATTCTAATAGCACCTATTAATGTTCTTTAAATTGTTTAAAACTGTTTCAAAATAGCCTTTTTAAAGTAAAATTAAAAAAAAAATAAGTTTTCTGAATTCAAATTCTCAAAAATTCTTCAAGTAAACCCAAAAAATGCTACTAATAAAAGTTGCAGAAAATTGAATTCTGATTCTAATAGCACCTATTGGTATTGTCTAAATTGTTTAAATGCTTCAAAATAGCCTTCTTGGATAAAATTCAATTTTTTTTTTTTAAATACAGTTTTCTCAAAACTTCTTCAAGTAAACCCAAAAAATGCTCTAACAAAAAATGCAGAAAATTTAATTCTGATTCTAATAGCACCTATTGGTGTTCTCTAAATTGTTTAGAATTGTTTCAAAATAGCCTTTTTAAAGTACAATCCAAAAAAAATAAGTTTTCTGAATTCAAATAGAGTTTTCTCAAAAGTTCTTTGAGTAAACCCAAAAAATGCTTCTTATAAAAGTTGCTGAAAATTAAATTTTGCTTCTAATACCACCTATTAGTATTATCTAAATTGTTTAAAATTGCTTTAAAATAGCCTTCTGGATAAAATTCAAATATATTTTTTTTTTAAATACAGGTTTCTCAAAATTTCTTCAACTAAACCTAAAAAATGCTTCTAATAAAAGTTGCAGAAAATTAAATTCTGCTTCTAATACCACCTATTGGTATTGTCTAAATGATTTAAAATGACTTCAAAATAGCCTTCTTGAAGTAAAATCTGAAATCATATTTTTTTTTTCTGAATTCAAATACAGTTTTCTCAAAAAATCTTCAAGTAAACCCAAAAAATGCCTCTAATAAAAGTTGCAGAAAATTAAATTCTGCTTCCAATACCACCTATTGGTATTGTCTAAATTTACTAAAACAACCTTAAAATCTTAAAATTGCCATTTTAAGACTAATTAGTTAAATTTTCTCATTAAATTGCAATTTTCTCAACATTTTTTCAAATAAACCAAAAAAATTCTTCAAATAAAAGTTGCAGAGAATTAAATTCTGTTTCTAATACCACCTATTGGTATTGTCTAATTTGTTCGCAATAGTTTCAAAAGTAATTAAAATGCAATAAAATTGAACGTTCCGAAAAGCTTGATTAAATTAAATTTGTTAACCTATCTAATAAGGATCATCGCTTCCTATTATTATCTCCTGAAAAAAATCCTAATGTTTTCAGCGTGCTCGAAACGCGTTGTATTAAGGAATCTTTATATTTCCAAACTGTTGTATCCATTACGCTTGTTTTCCTATATTCTTCACATGATTTTTTTAATGTTTTAACACAATCAGCACGATAATGATGTAATTGGGCATCTTTTGTATCAATTGGGTATGATGTGCAAGAACCGGATCCTAAACAGCTTAGAGGGAAATGATTGTGTAATGTTAGGACTTTTTCGGTGTTATGGAAGCATTTAACGTATTGGCCTGGTTTTGTAAAGTTTTTAGCTCTGTAGACGTGTTGTAGCATGTGCATGTATTTTGGTATTTCTTTGAACCATCCATGGTCATGTAGGAGGTCGTCTAGGAAATATACGTTGCGTACGTTGTAGCTGGCACGTTCTTCTTTATTGATTTTTAAAGCTTTTGGTAAAACTGTTGACATTAATTCATTCCATGTATTAACCTCCTTGGGCATTATAACTTCATCAATATCCAATAAAGCTATGTACTTATATTGGTACATATGTTTATAGAAGCAATCATTATAAGGAATCAATTCATTCTGTCTTTTATTGTTGAGTTTCTTTGTTAAGTATAAATGTTGAAACGCGGGTGCATTCGGTTGTCCTCCAGCTAAGCTAATTGGAGTAACATGGACTTTACCTTCCTGCTCATAATGCTTTAACACTTTACTAATATTGGGGTGCGATTGTAATTCATAAAAGAACACCTTATCGGCTCCCAAAATATTTAGTAATTCAATCCATTCAACCAATCTAACCGATAAATCTTCATGCAGAAAATCCAATCCTTTAACGCAAACAGCAAAATCCTTTTTAGCAACCGGTTTATCATAAAGTACTCTTAAATTATTAGTTGAATTATGGCAAGGTTTCTCAACCAAAGAAATAGAAGCTGGGATTTTATCCTTAAATCCTTGAGGCAAAACACAAGCGGTCAAATAGGGTTGATAAATTCCTTGCTTGTAATTGCCCCATTTTTTATACCAAATGTATTTATACTCAAATGTCTTTGTAATTACAGGTTCCTTCTTTCCTTCAAACCATAATTGGCAATAAGTTACAACTGTTGGTTCAATACGATCAATCATTCCTAGAATACGTACAGTTGGTCCCAAACGGTTTTGAGCTCGCTTATCTAAATACGCTCCGTACAATTGAAAAGTGCCATTAGAAGTCCTCAGCGTTTGCCAATAAAGATTATTAAATTCCAAATCAAACATGCTTGGAAATCTTGCACAAGTTGCGTTCAATCCCATTGGTTTATTTTTGTATTTATTCCAGTATACTATGGGTAATGTTGGAAATTTGTATTGAATTTCTTCCACTAATTTGTCTTCTGATAAGCTGGGGCTTTTGTCTATGAACGGATCTTGATCTATTCCTTCCGTTGTTGAATCAGCATGTCTTGTTAACGGGTCGTGTGCTTTTTGTAGTAGGAATCTGCTGTTGAGGTGTGGGACGTTGACTTCGATGGTGGTGCGCAGTTGGAATACTACGAAGAGGGCTGTGGTCCATAGGAAGAATAGGATTATTACTTTGCTCATGAAACGGCCTCCTCCGGATGATTTCCATGGACAATACATTTTTAGCCTGAAATTAGAAAAATATATTAATAAAAAGCATTAATTTGTCATTAAAATATCATTGATATCAGATGACATATGTCAAATATCACTAATGACAGATGACGTTTATAAATTGTGATTGATGACGTTTATCAATTTAAAACATCACTGATGACGGATGATATTTGTCAATATCACTAAAAACGGATGACGTTTTTAACAAATATCACTTTTAAGTTTTTAAGTTTTTATGGGATTTGTTCTTTATTAAAGCACCATTGATCACTAATGACAGATGAATGACGTTTATAACAAATATCACTAATTCAATATCATTTATAAGTTTTTTATGTCATTTGTTCTTTATTAAAACACTACTGATCACTAATGACACTTGTCAATATCACTAATGACAGATAAATGACGTTTTTAACAAATATCACAAATTCATTATCACTTATAAGTTTTTTATGACATTTTTTCTTCATTAAAACACCACTGATCACTAACGACAATTATCAATATCACTAATGACAGATGGATGACGTTTCTAACAAGTCTCATTAACTCAACATCGCTTAGTGTTTTTTTGTGACATTAGTTCTATATCAAATTACCACTGATTACTAACAACATTTATCAATATCACTAATAACAAATGAATGACGTTTATAACAAATATCACTAATTCAATATCACTTACAAGTTTTTTATTATATGTGTTCTATCTTAAAACACCACTGATCAGTAATGACACTTGTCAATATCACTAATGACATTACTAACAAATATCACTAATACAATATCACTTTTAAGTTTTTTATGACATTTGTTCTTTATTAAAACACCATTGATCACTAATGACACTTGTCAATATCACTAATAACAGATAAATGACGTTTTTAACAAATATCACAAATTCAATATCACTTATAAGTTTTTTTATGACATTTGTTTTTTATTAAAAGACCACTGATCACTAACGACATTTATCGATATCACTAATGACAGATAGATGACGCTTCTAACAAGTATCACTAACTCAACATCGCTTAGTGTTTTTTTTTTGTGACATTAGTTCTATATCAAACTACCACTGATTACTAACAACATTAATCAATATCACTAATGACAGATGAATGACGTTTATAACAAATATCACTAATTCAATATCACTTATAAGTTTTTTATGACATTTGTTCTTTATTAAAACACCATTGATCACTAATGACACTTGTCAATACAACTAATGACTGATAATTGACGTTTATAACAAATATCACTAATACAATATCACTTATAGGTTTTTTATGACAAATGTTCTTTATTAAACTACCATTGATGACTAATGACACTTGTCAATATCACTAATGACAGATAAATGACGTTTCTAACAAATATCACTAAAACAATATCACTTATATGTTATTTATAATAATTGTTCTTTATTAAACCAGCATTGATGACTAATGACTCTTGTCAATATCACTAATAACAGATATATGACGTTTCTAACAAATATCGCTAATTCAATATCACTTATAAGTTTTTATGACATTTGTTCTATATTAAAACACCACTGATGACTAATGACATTTGTTAATGCTAATAATGACAGATTATCACTTAGTGACAGATGACAGACGACATTTTTCACTGTCACTGATGACAGTCGATGTTTATCAAACACAATTTTAGGTTTATGAACAATTAAAATTTGTAATGACAAATGACATTTATGACAGTGACAACACTCTGTATATAACTTGTCGTTTATAATACAAATGACGTTTGTTTTATATGAATAATTGTTGACAGATGACATTTAGTATACTAATTAACAGATGACGTTTGTAGACTAATATGTTTGACGTCTATGATACAAATGACATTTTTGTAATGATATTTTAACGTTTATGATACAAAAGACGTTTGTTTTATATAATCAATGTTGACAGATAACGTTTATCATACCAATTGTTTAACAAAAATATTGTCGTCTATGATACAAATGACGTTTGATTAATACTATTTTTGACGTTATGATACAATTGACGTTTATTTTATATAAATCATGGTTGACAGATAACATTTATTAGACCGATTGACGTATGACGTTTGTAGTTTAATATTGTTAACGTGTATGACACAAATGACCTTTGTTTAATAATAATTTTGACGTATAATATTCCAGTGATGTTTGTTTTATATGATTCATTGTTGACGCATAACAATTATCATATTATTTGACAGATGACGTTTGTTTAATAATATTTTTGACGTCTATGATACAAACGACGTTTGTTTAATTTTTTTTTTTAACTTTTATGATATAAACGACATTTATCATACTAATATTTTAATAGTATTTTTTAAGTTTATGATACAAATGACGTTTGTTTATCAACATTGTTGACGTCTATGATACAAATGACGTTTGTATAATAATAATTTTTACTTTTATGATATAAACAACGTTTGTTTTAAGTAATTTAATGTTGACAGATGACATTTATCATACTAATTGACAGATGACGTTTGTTAAATAGTATTTTTTTAGTTTCTGATACAAATGACGTGTGTTTATCAATATTGTTGACGTCTATGATACAAATAACGTTTGTTTAAAATTAATTTTGACGTTTATGATACAAATGACGTGTGTTTTATATGATTTATTGTTGACAAATGACATTTATTATACCAATTAACAGATACCGTTTCTTTATCAATAATTTTGACGTATATTAATATTGTTGACGTTTATGATGACATATGACGTTTATTTATTGATATGTTTGTAGTTCATGATACAAATAATGTTTGTTTAATAATATTTTTGACGTTTATCATACAAAATGATTCAAAACACGTTTGTTTTATTATTAATCATTCTCGACAGATGACATTTATGACACCAGACTACAAATGGCGTTTGTTTAATATCAATCATTGTTGACAGATGACATTTATATTATTAAATGACAAATGACGTTTGTTAAGTTTTATAATTTTTTACCCACGACATTTATGATACAAATGACGTTTGTTTTACATTAATTAGCGTTGACAAGTGACATTTATCATACCAATGACTCTAGTTCAAACTACTAAGTGATGTTTATCCAAAAATTTGTATCACCATCACCTCCTCTGACGTAGAAACTTCCAACGCTGGCAAAGAGAAGAAACTTTCTGGATCACCAACACTTGAGCGGGTGGGTGGGCATTCTAGTTCAAACTACCGGCTGGTTATTAAGTTATGGAGTGGCCCACCCACCCACCCAAGTGTTGGTTATCTAGAAAATTGTATCACCATCGCCTTCTCTGACGTAAGGACTTCCAACGTTAGCAAATAGAAAAAATTCTAATTTCTGGATCACTAACCCTTGGGCGGGTGGGTGGGCACTCCAAGTTAAACTACCGGCTGGTTATCAAGTTATGGAGTAGCCCACCCACCCACCCAAGTGTTGGTTATCCAGAAATTTGTATCACCATCGCCTTCTCTGACGTAAGGACTTCCGACGTTAGCAAAAATGAAAATGTCTAATTTCTGGATCACTAATCCTTGGGCGGGTTGGTGGGCATTCCAAGTTAAACTACCGGCTGGTTATCAAGTTATGGAGTGGCCCACCCACCCACCCAAGTGTTGGTTATCCAGAAATTTGTATCACCATCGCCTCCTCTGACGTAAGGACTTCCAATGTTAGTAAAGAGGAAAAATTCTAATTTCTGGATCACTAACCCTTGGGCGGGTGGGTGGGCACTCCAAGTTAAACTACCGGCTAGTTATCAAGTTATGGAGTAGCCCACCCACCCACCCAAGTGTTGGTTATCCAGAAATTTGTATCACTATCGCCTCCTTTGACGTAAGGACTTCCAACGTAAGAAAAGAGGAAAAATTTTAATTTCTGGATCACTAACTCTTGGGCGGGTGAGTGGGCATTCAAAGTTAAACTACCGGCTGGTTATCAAGTTATGGAGTGGTTCACCCACCCACCCAAGTGTTGGTTATGCAGAAATTTGTATCACCAACGCCTCCTCTGACGTAAGGACTTCCAACGTTAGCAAAAAGGAAACATTTTAACTTCTGGATCACTAACCCTTGGGCGGGTGGGTGGGCACTCCAGGTTAAACTATCGGCTGGTTATCAAGTTATGGAGTGGCCCACCCACCCACCCAAGTGTTGGTTATCCAGAAATTTGTATCACCATCGCTTCCTCTGACGTAAGGACTTCCAATGTTAGTAAAGAGGAAAAATTCTAATTTCTGGATCACTAACTCTTGGGCGGGTAGATGGGCATTCCAAGTTAAACTACCGGATGCTTATCAAGTTATGGAGTGGCTCACCCACCCAAGTGCTGGTTATCCAGAAATTTGTATCACCATCGCCTCCTCTGACGTAAGGACTTCCAATGTTAGTAAAGAGGAAAAATTCTAATTTCTGGATCACTAACCCTTGGGCGGGTGGGTGGGCACTCCAAGTTAAACTACCGGCTAGTTATCAAGTTATGGAGTGGCCCACCCACCCACCCAAGTGTTGGTTATCCAGAAATTTGTATCACCATCGCCTCCTCTGACGTAAGAACTTCCAACGTTGGCAAAAAGGAGAAACTCTATTTTCTGGATTACCAACACTTGGGTGGGTGGGCACTCCAGTTCAGAATACCGACTGATAATCATAATATAGAATAGCCCAAACAACCCACAAAAATGTTGGTTATCCATAAATTTGTATCACAATTGCTTCCACTGATATAGAGACTGCCAACGCTGGCGGAGAAGAAAAACTATAATTTATAGATAACCAACCCTTGGACGGGTGGGTGGGCATTCTAGTTCAAACTACCGGCTGGTTATCAAATTAAGGAGTGACCCACCCACCCACCCAAGTGTTGGTTATCCAGAAATTTGTATCACCATCGCCTCCTCTGACGTAGAGATTACCAACGCTGGCAGAAAGGAGAAACTCTAGTTTCTGGATCACCAACACTTGGTCGGGTGAATGGGCATTCCAGTTCAAACTACCGGCTGGTTATCAAATTATGTAGTAGCCCACCCACCCAAGTGTTGGTTATTCAAAAATTTGTATCACAATCGCCTCCTCTGATCTAGAGACTGCCAACGCTGGCAGAGAAGAGAAACTTTAATTTATGGATCACCAACACTTGGGCGGGTGGGTGGACATTCTAGTTTAAACTACCGGCTGGATATCAAGTTATGGAGTGGCCCACCCACCCAAGTGTTGGTTATCCAAAAATTTGTATCACCATTGCCTCCTCTGACGTAGAGATTGCCAACGCTGGCAGAGAGGAAAAACTTTAGTTTCTGGTTCACCAACACTTGGTCGGGTGAGTAGTCACTCCAGTTCAAACTACCGGCTGGTTATCAAGTTATGGAGTGGCCCACCCACCCAAGTGTTAGTTATCCAGAAATTTGTATTACTATCGCCTCCTCTGACGTAAAGACTTCCAACGTTGGCAAAAAAGAAAAACTCTAATTTTTGGATCACCAACGCTTGGGCGGGTGGGTGGGCACTCCAGTTTAAAATACCGGCTGGTAATCACGTTATGGAATAGTCCAAACAACCCACCCAAGTGTTAGTTAAAAAAATTAAAGTAAATTTGTATCACCATCGCCTCCTCTGACGTAGAGACTTCCAACGCTAGTAATGAAGAGAAATTCTAGTTTCTGGATCGCTAACGTTTGGGCGGGTGGGTGGGCACTCTAGTTCAAACTACCGACTAGTAACCATATTATGAAATGGCCACCCACCTACCCAAGTGTTAGTTATCCAGAAATTTGTATCACCATCGCCTCCTCTGGCGTAGAGACATCCAACGCTAGCAAAGAGGAGAAAATCTAGTTTCAAGATCACTAACGTTTGGGCGGGTAGGTGGGCACTCTAGTTCAAACTACCGACTAGTAACCATATTATGAAATGGCCACCCAGCTACCCAAGTGTTAGTTATCCAGAAATTTGTATCACCATCGTCTTCTCTGGCGTAGAGACATCCAACGCTACGAAAGAGGAGAAAATCTAGTTTCAAGATCACTAACGTTTGGGCGGGTGGGTGGGCACTCTAGTTTTAAACTACCGACTAGTAACTATTTTATGAAATAGCCCACCCACCCACCCAAGTGTTGGTTCCCAGAAATTTGTATTACCATTGCCTCTTTTGATATAAAGATTTCCAACATTGGCTGAAAGCAAATATTCTAATTTTTGAGTTATCAACATTTGGGCGAGTGGGTGGGAACTCGAGTTCAAACTACCGGCTGAAAATAAAGTGGCCCACCTACCCACCCTAGTGTTGGTTATCCATAAATTTGTATCACAATCGCCTCCTCTGATCTAGAGACAGCCAACGCTAGCAGAAAGAAAAAATTTAAATTTCTGGATCACCAACATTTGAGCGGGTAAGTAAGCACTCCAGTTCAACCTACCGGCTGGTAATCATGTTATAAAGTGGCCCATCCACCCACCCAATTGTTGGTTATCTAAAAATTTGTATCATAATCGCCTTCTCTGTTATAGACATTGGCAAGGCTGGCAGAGAGAAGAACATATAATTTCTGGATCATCAACGCTTGAGCAAGTGGGTGGGCACTCCAGTTCAAACTACCGACCGGTAATCTTGATATGGAATGGCCCACCCATCCATTCAAGTGTTGGTTATCCAAAAATTTGTATTAACATTGCCTCCTCTGAAATAGAGACTTCCAACGCTGGCAAAGATGAAAAACTCTAATTTCTAGATCACCAACACTTGGGTAGAGGTAGTTGAGAGTGCACTCCACTCCAAACTACCGGTAATTAATCATGATATGGAGTGCCTTACCTATCTACCTAAGTGTTGGTGATGTAGAAGTTGTTATATCCATTGCTTCCTCTGACTAGACTAGCAGAGAAAAAAAACTCCAATTTCTGGATCACCAACATTTTGGCGGGTGGGTGGGCACTCTAGTTTAAACTACCGGCTGGTAATCATGTTATAGAGTAGCCCACCCACCCACCCAAGTGTTAGTTATCCAGAAATTTGTATCACCATCTCTTCTGACGTAGAGACTTCCAATGCTGGAAAAAAGAAGAAACTCTAATTTCTGGACCACCAACACTTGGGCGGGTGGGTGGACACTCCAGTTTAAACTACCGGCTGATAATCATGTTTAGAGTGGAACACCCACCCACCCAAGTGTTGGATATCCAAAAATTTGTATCATAATTCTTCTCTGATTATAGACACTGACAACGCTGGCAGAGAGGAGAAAATATAATTTCTGGATCACCAACATTTTGGCGGGTGAGTGGCCACTTTAGTTCAAACTACCGGCTGGTTATTAAGTTATGGAGTGGCCCACCCACCCACCCAAGTGTTGGTTATCCAAAAATTTGTATCACCATCGCCTCTTCTGATGTAGAGACTTCCAACAGTGGCAAGAGAAACAAAAGAAACTCTAATTTCTGGATCACCAATACTTGGGCGAGTGAATAGGCACTCCAGTTCAAAACTACCGACTGGTAATCATGTTATGAAATAGCCCACCCACCCACCCAACTGTTTGTTATAAAGAAATTTGTATCACCATCGCCTTCATTAATATAGATACTGCCAACGTTGGTAGAGAAGAGAAACTCCAATTTCTAAATCACCAACGCTTGGGCGGGTGGGAGGGCACTCCATTTCAAATTACCGGCTAATAATATATATATAGGAGAGCGTGGCGCAGTGGTCTAGGCATCCGGCCGCTGTACCGAAGATCGTGGGTTCAATTCCCATATACCGTGATATACTTTTCACTTTCTATACGCTCTCCCACTCCCCAACCCGCCTTGCCAGCGTGGGGTTTTACGGCTAAAACCTTCTCTGAAGAGTGATGAATTCTCTCCAGTGGTTCGGAATCCACTTAAAACTGTAAGTCCCTTGTAATGTAAGTTGCCAGCATTACAAGCAGAGAAGAGGCTAAGACGCCAGCAGTGGCGTATGAATGGCTGACAAAGAAGAAGAAAAAGAATCATAATATGGAGTGCCCCACCTACCCACCTAAGTATTGGTAATCCAGAAATTAAAATATCCATCGCCTCCTCTGACGTAGAGACTTCCAACGTTGGCAGAGAGGAGAAACTCTAATTTCTAGATCACCAACTTTTTGTTGACAGCCATAAATTTTAGTGTTCTCCGGTCTACAACGACAAATTAAACCTGGACATTGTCCACCAAGAAGCTAATCTCTTCTTGAAAGACAATGACGACAAAGCTAAACTTGTATATGCTCCAGGATTGACTAAACCATGAAATAAGAGTTTTTGTTAACCAAAACATCAAAACTTTGGAAAAATTTATTAGAACTTTTTATTAGCAACCTAATTATCTACAAAATACTGTATTACATTTTTCTGAAATTGCTTTAAACTTTAAGTTAGGTTAAGTTAACTGATTTGAAATAAAATAATTAAATCATAAAATCCACGTTTTTGAAAAAAAATTGAAAAAAATTTATTAAATTTTTTTATTGGCAACTTAAGTATCTACACAATATTTAAATTAAATTTTCATTATTTGTTTTAAATTTTAATTTTAAGTTAATTGATTTTAAAGAATTTGATTCAGTCATGAAATCAGCATTTTTGACAACCAAAACATGAAAATTTTAAAAAAATGTTAAAAAACTTTTTATTGGCAAACTAAGTACCTGCAAAATACTGCAATACATGTTTCTTAGATTGCTTTAAACTTTAAGTAATTTAAAGTTAATTAATTTGATGAAAATTGATTTAGTCATAAAAAAGCATTTTTAACAGCAAAAACATCAAAATTTTGGAAAGTTGATTGATTTTGGAAAATAGTTTTAACTTCAGTTTTTGCCCACCCACCCAGCTGTTTGTGATCCAATTTATTGATAACAAACACTTAATATTGATCACAAACACTGTTTGTGATCCAATATCATAAACAGTTGGGAAACGCCTCTACTAACTAAAGTTAAAACTATTGTCCCGAATACAAAAACTAAGAACACCACCAATCCACTCAAGTGTTTGTGATCAAGAAATTGGATCACAAACAGCTGGGTGGGTGGGCAAAAACTAAAGTAACTAAGTGTCCCGCCCACCAACCCAAATGTTTGTAATCAAGAAATTGGATCAGGAACACAAAGTTCTTTTATTTCAACAATTTTGTCCTCAGCTTCGATTTATAAAAAGCAACGTTTTTCTAAAATTTTAAATTTTTATTTTAACATAAGCCGTAATTTATATAAAAATCCAAAAATTTCTAAAATTTTCAAAAAATTTGAAATAAAATTTTAAACTCAAAAACATTTTATGCAAACATTTTATAAAAATTTGGATTTTTATTTTAACAGTTTTAATCTATGCAAATCTTAAAATCCAAAATAGTTCAAAATATTTAAAAAAAATATTTTTAATTTTTAAAATTTAATTTTGAGCAAAGTATCATGTCAAGCATTCTTTGAACTACATTTTGATCAAAAATTGTGTTAATATTCCAATAATTAAGTCCTCAGCATAAGTCTATGCCAGCAGTAAATTATTTTAAAATTCAAAACGTTTCAAAAAATTTTGAAAATTATTTTGGTTTTCTGCAATTTAAATTTGAGCAAAGTAACAAGTCAAACATTCTTTAAACTACATTGTCCCATCCACCCATCTAATTGTTGGTTACCAAAGATTGAATGTTTGACCTCTGCGGTGCAATGGTCAAAAGTTATTTTGTCACTTGAGGCGGCCGTGATCTGATGTCTTGATAACGAACACTTGGGTGGGTGTGTGGGCCACTCCAATACAAATTACTAATTCGGTATTATGATGTAAAGTGTCCCACCCACCCACCCAAATGTTGGTCATCAAAATATTGAATGTTTAACTTCTCTGCAAATGTGAGAAGACATTTTGACACAAGAGAAGGTTGTGATCCAATCTTGTGTAGGTAGATAAACCACTCCCATTCAAACTACTGACACGTTATCATGGTATGGAGTGTCTCACCCACCCATCCAATTGCTAATCATCAAAACAACCCAACAATTTAATCTTCAGCATAAGTCTATGCAAAGCAAAAAAAAAATTTAAAATCCAAAATTTTCAAAAAAATTAATAAAATACTTTTTTCAAAATTTAATTTTGAGCAAAATAACATGTGCATTGTTTGAACTGCATTTTAGCCAAAAATTGTATTATTAGTTCAACAATTTTGACCTCAGCTTCGATTTATGCAAAACAGTAAGTTCGAATAAAAACCAAAAAAATATTTCTGATTTTTGAAATTAAATTTTGAACAAAACAACATGAAAAGCAATTTGTTGGATAAATTTTTCTAAAATTTTGGATTTTTATTTAACAATTGTGTCCTCAGTTTCAATTTATGCAAAGCAGTAATTTCTAATAAAATCCAAAATATTTCAAAAATTTTCAAAAATGGTTTCTGATTTTTGAAAACAAATTTTGAGCAAAGTTACATGTTAAGCAATATTTTGGCTAAATTTTTCCAAAATTTTAGATGTTTATTTCAACAATTGTGTCCTCAGCTTTGATTTATACAAAGCAGTAATTCCTAATAAAACCCAAAATATTTCAATAATTATCAAAAATTGTTGCTAATTTTTGAAAACAAATTTTTGAACAAAGTTACATGTTAAGCTTAAGTTATATTTTGGGTAATGTTTTCAAAAATTTTGGATTTTAAATTCAACAATTGTGTCCTCAGCTTTGCTTTATGTGAAGCAGCAATTTCTAATAAAATAAAAAAAAATTCAAAAATTATCAAAAAATGTTTTTGATTTTTGAAATTAAATTTTGAGTATGGTATCATGTTAAGCAATGTTTTGGCAAAATTTTACTAAAATTTTGGATTTTTATTTAAACAATTGAGTCCTCAGCTTCAATTTATGCAAAACAGTAATTTTTAATAAAATCAAAAAAATTTCAAAAATGATCAAAAATTGTTTCAAATTTTTAAAATTTAACTTTGAACATAGTAACATGTTATGCAATACTTTGGCTAATATTTTCTACATTTTTGAATTTTTATTTTAACAATTGTGTCCTTAGCTTTGATTTATGCAAAGCAGTAATTTCTAAGAAAATCCAAAATATTTCAAAAAATTTCAAAAAATGTTTCTAATTTTTCAAAATAAATTTTAAGCAAATTAACATGTTAAGCAATGTTTTGGCTTAATTTTTCTAAAATTTTGGAATTTTATTTCAACAATTGTGACCTCAGTTTTGATTTATGCAAAGCATTAATTTTTAATAAAATCCAAAATATTTCAAAAATTATCAAAAAATGTTTCTGATTTTTAAAAATAAATTTTGAGTAAAGTCACATGATAAGCAATATCTTAGCTTAATTTTTCTAAAATTTTGGAATTTTATTTCAACAATTGTGACCTCAGTTTTGATTTATGCAAAGCATTAATTTTTAATAAAATCCAAAATATTTCAAAAATTATCAAAAAATGTTTCTGATTTTTAAAAATAAATTTTGAGTAAAGTCACATGATAAGCAATATCTTAGCTTAATTTTTCTAAAATTTTGGATTTATATTTCAACAATTGTGACCTCAGCTTCGATTTATGCAAAGTAGTAATTTCTCATAAAACTCAAAATACTTCAAAACTTATCAAAAATTGTTTTTGATTTTTAAATTTAATTTCTAGCAAAGTTACATATTAAGCAATATATTGCCTAAGTTTCTCTAAAATTTTGGATTTTTATTCCAACAATTGTGCCCTCAGTTCTGATTTGTTCAAAGCTGTAATTTCTAATATAATCCAACAAAATTCAAAAATTATCAAAAAAATTTTTGATTTTTGAAATTGAATTTTGAGTACGGTATCATGTTAAGCAATGTTTTGGCAAAATTTTACTAAAATTTTAGATTTTTATTTTAACAATTGAGTCCTCAGCTTCAATTTATGCAAAACAGTAATTTTTAATAAAATCCAAAAAATTTCAAAAATGATCAAATATTGTTTCAAATTTTTAAAATATAACTTTGAACATAGTAACATGTTATGCAATACTTTGGCTTATATTTTCTACATTTTTGGATTTTTATTTTAACAATTGTGTTCTCATCTTTGATTTATGCAAAGCAGTAATTTCTAAGAAAATGCAAAATATTTCAAAAAATTTCAAAAATTGTTTCTAATTTTTCAAAATAAATTTTAAGCAAATTAACATGTTAAGCAATGTTTTGGCTTAATTTTTCAAAAATGTTGGATTTTTATTTCAACAATTGTGACCTCAGTTTTGATTTATGCAAAGCAGTAATTTTCAATAAAATCCAAAATATTTCAAAAATTATCAAAAAATGTTTCTGATTTTTGAAAATAAATTTTGAGTAAAGTCACATGATAAGCAATATCTTAGCTTCATTTTTCTAAAATTTTGGATTTATATTTCAACAATTGTGACCTCAGCTTCGATTTATGCAAAGAAGTAAAACTCAAAATAGTTCAAAACTTATCAAAAATTGTTTTTGATTTTTAAATTTAATTTTAAGCAAAGTAAAGCTAAGTTTCTCTAAAATTTTGGATTTATATTCCAACAATTATGTCCTCAGTTTTGATTTGTTCAAAGCAGTAATTTCTAATATAATTCAAAAAAAAATCAAAAATTATCAAAAAATGTTTATAATTTTTGAAATTAAATTTTGATTACGATATGTTATGCAATGTTTTAGCTAAATTTTACTAAAATTTTGAATTTTTATTATAACAATTGTGTCTTCAGCTTTGATTTATGCAAAGCATTAATTTTTAATAAAATCCAAAATATTTCAAAAACAATCAAAAAAAACTTTTGATATTTGAAATTAAGTTTTGAACAAAGTAGCATGTTAAGCAATATTTTAGCTAAATTTTTCTGAAATTGTAGATTTTTATTGCAACAATTGTGTCCTCAGCTTCGATTTATGCAAAGCAATACTTTTTAATAAAATCCAAAATATTTCAAAAATGATCAAAAATTTTTCTAATTTCTGAAACTAAATTTTGAGGAAATTATCATGTCAAGCTGTGTTTGAACTACAATTTGACCAAAAATTGGGTAAATATTCCAACAATTGAGTCCTCAGCATAAGCCTATGCAAAGCAGTAAAGTAAATTAAAATCCAAAATTTTTCAAAAAATTAAACACTTGAGTGGATGGGTGGGTAGGCCACTCCAATCCAAACAACTGATTCAGTTTCATGGTATATAGTTTCCCACCCACCCAACTGTTGGTAATCATGAGATTAAATGATTAACCTCTTTGCGTCAGAAGTCAGTTTATCATAAAAGACTTTTGTAATCCAATCTCTTGGTAACTAACACTTGGGTGAGTGGGTCGCTCCAATCCAAACTACTGACTTAGTATCATAGTATGGAGTGTCCCACCCACCCATTTGTTAGTCATCAAGAGATTGACCTTTCTGTAAATGTCAAAAGTCTTTTCGTTCTTGAGACGGTCGTGATCTAATCTCTTGATAACTAACACTTAGGTGGGTAAGTGGGCCACTCCAATCTAAACTACTGACTTAGTATCATGGTATAAAATGTTCCACCCACCCACCCAATTGGTCATTAAAAGATTGAATGCTTAACCTCTCTGCAAACGTTAGAAATCATTTTGTCACAAGAGACGTTTGTGATCCAATCTCTTAATAACTAAAACTTAGGTGGGTGGGTGGGCCACTCCAATCCAAACTACTGACTTGGAATTATAAAATAGAGTGTCCCATCCACCCACCCAATTGTTAATCATCAAAATAACCCAACAATTGTGTTTTCAGCGTAAGTCTAAGCAAAACAAAAAAATATTTTAAAATCCAAAATTTTCAAAAAATTTAAAAAATTTGTTTTAAATTTTGAAATTTAATTTTGAGCAAAGCAACATGTTAAATATTGAATTACATTTTGACCAAAAATTGTGATATTATTCCAACAATTGTGTCCTCAGTATTAATTTGTACAAAACACTAATTTCACAAAAAAATTGTTTAACTTAAAAGCATTTTTCTCAAAATTTCTTTAAATACTCAATTTTTAAATAATTATTTTCAGAAATTACATTAAATTCCGCAATTTTTGATACTAAAATCAATACAATCGTTTAACTATTTCAGGTAGTAATATGTTCAAGCAGATGACATTTCCATTGACAATAGAAACTGCAAAATGTGGAGGACATCATGATCTCTGCGCATGTCAGCTAAATTACAAGATATCACTGTACAACACCTGCCGTAATGTCAAATTATACAAAAAAGATACAGAGATGTGTAAAGATCCTATAAAACCGCGCGGACAATGCACCTCAGTTTGTGGTAAGTTGTATTTACGCTTATAACTTTGTTAATATTAATTGTACAACGTAATTGTACATAAATGAATTTGTAGGAAATTTAATTTTTAATTTTTGTAATTTTTTAAAATAAGTACTCGTTTAGAAGTTATTTTGAAAAATATTAAATTGACCTCAGTTTATACTGAGGTCAACTATTTTTACTCAATTATTCTCAGTTTAATTACTTGCAGGTGCTTATATACACACTAACATAAAAGTAAATTTACCCAAAATCAAAAAATTCCTATCTCAATATGAAGACAATTTGGACTACCACTACAGTCGTATAGTTATGGACAACAATACTGCAATGTTGCAATTCGTATTGGTTGATAAGGACGCTTCTACAGGTGGTTACTATGCAACTGAGGCTGCCCGCATTCTGGAAACTGAATTTAAACAAAGTAAACATCAAATTGGTTTTGATTTTTGGTTAATACTTAGTTTATTTCAGATTTGGGTCTTTATGCCATGACTAAGATCAACGTGGTTTGTGCGGGAAGACCAATCAGAACACGGGAAGTTGTTAAAATTACTTTGGATATAGTGTTTGGAGCATTGTTGGTTACTTTGATAGTTTTCGTGGCCATCTATGTTGTTTATGTTGGACCAATGAAGGATTATAAGGTTGATTTGAGGTAATAACCTAATTATGACTGAGGTCAATATGTTTATAATAACATTTTAATATTTACTGAGGACAATTAAATTTATGTTTGACTACGGACAATTGTTTTATGTTTTGTACACTTGTTAATTGTCAAAAATGACTAAAAAAAACAAATCTATCACGGCAAAAATAATATAAAAAAGTGTCAAAATTGACATATTAGCAATGACAGTGTCAAAATAGAACATTGACATATTTCCCATGCTGTAAAAATTGACATATGAGAAATGTCAAAATTAACATGATAAAATGTCAAAAAGTCAAAAATTGAGTTAAATGACATAAAATGTAGTGTGAAAATTGATATATGAGAAGAGTAACATATAAATGACATAAAAAAAGTGTCAAAATTGACATAAGAGAAAAAAATGATACATGGACAATGACAAAATTTTATAGTTGACGTTTATAATGATACATATGACGTTTGTTTTACATAGATCATTGTTGACAGATGACGTTTATTATAGTAAATAACAAATGTTTAATGTTATAAATTCTATTAAGATACTTTGAAGAGAATTTTAATTTTGAATTTAATTGTGTATTGAAGCTTTGGAATTCGTGCCGCAGTACATGCCTCCGGGCAGAAACAATTGATTGCGGATTTAGATTTTATCCGGGTAAAATTGAAAAGTAGAAAAAAGAAATCGTACAACAGATGAAGAAGAAGCTATCAATTACTCATTGTTGGCCAATCTCAATGGTGATTTATTCCTGTGGCACGAAAACAAAAATAAAATCAGTGAAAGGGGATTAAAACCGCTGCTTTCTTGCATCAATTGCGATAAGAAAGGTCAGCGTACGTACTCGCAAGCTGTTACGAAGAAAAAGAGTGCACTTTCATCTCAGTACCGAAGAAATAATTTTAGGAGCTCAATTTTAATATGATTTGATAAAAACAATGCTCAATTTTTAATTAAATAAGTCGCTCGTGTTTCTAATTCGCGTCAAGGTGTTGTGAAGATGTTGATGGTTTCTATGTTGACAGGTTTCCGGCTCGTTTGTCGTAGACCCGATTTTTATAATATCTGTGTCACTTCCAAATGTGTAATTTCCCCTTCAAGGAAACCAATCTTGTATTATTGTTGTTGCCGCGCTGTCTTTGCCGTTCACGGAGCATTAACTTTACGAATTTCCCCGCCGGAATGCGACCGGGCGAATTGGAACGAAAAAAATTGAATAACCATTATGTTGTAATAATATTTCAATCAAAATAATATTAATTGGGAATGAAAATAGCTTTGGGAAAAACGGTTGTTGCATTTATTACACAAATTATTGCGTCATTAAAACAGCGATGCACGAAAGCAAACGCCTCTAACGCTGTGCGTTTATTAAACACTTAACTAATATTTGTGGTTGAGTCAAGATCATGAAGACGATGGAGTATTGACCTTTTGTCCATCCGGTCGATGAAGCTTGGGAAAATATTATATGAAATGTCCGTTCTAGGATCGTCTTGCGGTATTTGCTTATTATTATTTTTTATTCTTCTCATATTATATTGCCGGTTGTTGTTAAAAAATATACGATAACTCTGTGGTTAGTGTTTTTACACAATGGCGAGACGTTCACTTCGCGTATACTAACTCGGAGACAATTAATCCTGGCATTTTGCAAATAGCGCAATTGTTATTTATATTGGAAAGTATAATGTCAATTTTATTAACTAGACAATTCTGCATTGTACAGCAGATTTACACAAAAACTTTATTTGAAAAAGTTGTAAACAATTTAATTCTACACAAAGCACATTTCAAACTTTTTAATTTTTTTTAATTTTTAAACCTTCAAAATTGATATTTAAGAATTTTTAATAATTTTCGAATATCGAATCAAGTGAAATATCTTCAAGTTTGCAAGTTTTAAGAAAAATCTTTATTCAGTGTATTGTGGTACATTACAATCTATACAAATTATCTTTATAACATTTTTATTATTTTTAATTTTTTGACCTACAAAATTGACATTTAAGCATTTTTAATAACTTTCTAATATCAAATTAAGTGAAATATATTCAAATTCTCATCTTAATAAAAATAAATTATTTAGAGTATTGTAGTCAATTACAATTTTCACAAAACATCTTAATAGCATTTTTTAAAATTTTGACGTTTAAGTCTTCAAAAATGCTGTTTTTGATAGTTAGTCACTATTAGTCAAATCAATTAAATTGAATTAAATTAAAATCCGTATAATTTAAATGAAAACTATTTTTAGTAACTTATAAAGAATTATGTTGCCAATAAAAAGTTCAAATAACATTTTCCAAAATTTTGACGTTTAAGCTATCAAAAATGCTGTTTTTTATAATTAGTAGTTTTTGATTAAATCAATTAACTTAGTTTAATTCAAAATCTAAAACAGTAAAAGAAAAACTAAAATTAAGAAAATGTAGAAAATTATGTTGCCGATAAAAAGTTTATATAGTATTTTTTAAAATTTTGATGTTTAAGTCTTCAAAAATGCTATTTTTGATAGTTAGTCACTATTAGTCAAATCAATTAAATTGAATTAAATTAAAATCCGTATAATTTAAATGAAAACTATTTTTTAGTAACTTATAAAGAATTATGTTGCCAATAAAAAGTTCAAATAGCATTTTTAAAAATTTTGACGTTTAAGCTATCAAAAATGCTGTTTTTAGTAATTAGTAGTTTTTGATCAAATCGATTAATTTAGTTTAATTCAAAATCTAAAACAGTATAAGAAAAACTAATTTTGGAAATTTGTAGACAATTATGTTGCTGATAAAAAGTTAAAATATCATTTTTAAAAATGTTGATGTTTTAGTAGTCAAAAATGCTGCTTTAACTAATTAGCAGTTTTTTATTAAATCAACTAATTTAGATTAATTCAAAATCTAAAACAGTACAAGAAGAACTAATATTGGAAATTTGTAGACAATTATTTTGCCGATAAAAAGTTTGAATAGTATTTTTGAAAAATTTTATGTTGTAGTTGTCAAAAATGCTGCTTTTACTAATTAGTAATTTTTGAAAAAATCGATTAATTTAGTTTAATTCAAAATCTAAAAAAGTAGAAAGAAAAATAAATTAATAACTTTGTAGACAATTAGGTTAGCGATAAAGAGTTCAAATAATATTTTTAAAAATTTTGATGTTTTAGTAGTCAAAAATGCTGCTTTAACTAATTTGTAGCTTTTGATAAAATCGATAAATTTAGTTTAATTCAAAAACTAAAACAGTACAAAAAAAACTAATTTCGGAAATTTGTAGACAATTAAGTTGCCGATTAAAACTTTGAATACGTTTTTTTAAAAATTTGATGGTTAAGTTGTCAAAAATGCTGTTTTTACTAATTAGAAGTTTTTGATTAAATCGATTAATTTAATTTAATTCAAAATTTAAAAGAGTAGAAGAAAAATTAATTTTGGAAACTTGTAGACAATTATGTTGCCAACAAAAAGTTTAAATAGTAGTTTTGAAAATTTTGATGGTTTTAGTTGTCAAAAATGCTGCTTTAACTAATTAGTAATTTTTGATTAAATCGATTAATTCAGTTTAAATCACAATAAAAAACAGTACAAAAAAAACTAATTCCGGAAATTTGTAGACAATTAAGTTGCCGATAAAAAGTTTAAATAGGATTTTTGATCATTTTGATGTTTTAGTTGTCAAAAATGCTGTTTTTACTAATTAGTAGTTTTTGAATAAATCAATTATTGTAGTTTAATTCAAAATCTAAAACAGTAGAAGAAAAACTAATTTTGGCAATTTGTAGACAATTATGTTGTCGTTAAAAAGTTTAAATAATATTTTTAAAAATTTTAATGTTTTATTTGTCAAAAATGCTGATTTTACTACTTAGTTAATTTTAACCAAATCGAATAATTTGGATTAACTTAAAATCAAAAATGTTTACAAAAAAACCAAGTAGAGTCGTTTATAGGTAATTGTATTGCTAATAAAAAATCTAATTAGCATTTTCCAAAATGTTGTTGTTATAGCTGTCAAAAATGCTGATTTTACTACTTAGTCAATTTCAACCAAATCGATTAACTTGGATTAACTTAAAATCAAAAGTGTTTATAGAAAAATCAAGCAAAGATCTTTATAGGAAATTTTGTTGCCAACAAGAAATCTAAATAGCATTTTCCTAAATTTGGTTGTTTTAGCTGTCAAAAATGCTGATTTTACTACTGTGTCAATTTCAACTAAATCGAATAATTTTGATTAACTTAAAATCAAAAGTGTTTATAAAAAAATAAAGCAAAGATGTTTATAGGAAATTTTGTTGCCAACAAGAAATCTAAATAGCATTTTCCTAAATTTTGTTGTTTTACCTGTCAAAAATGCTGATTTTACTACTTAGTCAATTTCAACCAAATCGATTAACTTGGATTAACTTAAAATCAAAAATGTTTACAAAAAAACTAAGTAAACTCGTTTATAGGTAATTTTATTGCCAATAAAAACTCTTTATAGCATTTTCCTAAAATTTGTTGTTTTAGCTGTCAAAAATGCTGATTTTACTACTTAGTCATTTTCAACCAAATCGATTAACTAAGATTAACTTGAAATCAAAAACGTTTACAGAAAAACCAAGTAAAGAAGTTACTAGATAATTTTGTTGCAAACAAGAAATCTAAATAGCATTTTTCCAAATTTTGTTGATTTGCCTGTCAAAAATGCTGATTTTACTACTTAGTCAATTTCATCCAAATCGAGTAATTTGGATTAACTTAAAATTAAAAATGTTTACAGAAAAACCAAGTAGAGACGTTTATAGGTAATTTTATTGCCAATAAAAAATCTCATTAGCATTTTCCTAAATTTTGTTGTTTTAACTGTCAAAAATGCTGATTTTACTACTTAGTCAATTCCAACCAAACTGATTAATTTGGATTAACTTAAAATCAAAAATGTTTACAAAAAAAACCAAGTAAAGACGATTATAGGTAATTTAATTGCCAATAAAAAATCTTATTAGCATTTTCCTAAACTTTGTTGTTTTAGCTGTCAAAAATGCTGATTTTACTACTTAATCAATTTCATCCAAATCGAGTAATTTGGATTAACTTAAAATCAAAAATGTTTACAGAGAAACCAAGTAAAAATGTTTATAGGTAATATTGTTGCCAACAAGAAATTTAAATAGCATTTTCTTAAATTTTGTTGTTTTAGCTGCCAAAAATGCTGATTTTACTACTTAGTCAATTTTAACTAAATCGAATGTGTTAGAATAACTTAAAATCAAAAGTGTTTATAAAAAAACTAAGCTAAGATGTTTCTAGGTAATTTTGTTGCCAACAGAAAATCTAAATAGCATTTCCTTAAATATTGTTGTTTAAACTGTCAAAAATGCTGATTTTACTAATTAGTCAATTTCAACCAAACTCATTAATTTAAATTAACTTAAAATCAAAAATGTTTACAGAAAAACCAAATAGAGACTTTTATAGGTAATTTTATTGCAAATAAAAAATCTAATTAGCATTTTCCTAAATTTAGTTGTTTTAGCTGTCAAAAATGCTGATTTTACTATTTAATCAATTTTATCCAAACTGATTAATTTGGATTAACTTAAAATCAAAAATGTTTACAGAAAAACCAAGTAAAGATGTTTCTAGGTAATTTTGTTGCCAACAAGAAATCTAAATACCATTTTTCCAAATTTTGTTGTTTTAGCTGTAAAAAATGCTGACTTTACTACTTAGTCAATTTCAACCAAATCGATTAACTTAGATTAACTTAAAATAAAAAATGTTTACAAAAAAACCAAGTAAAGACGTTTATAGGTAATTTTAATGCCAATAAAAAATCTAATCAGCATTTTCCTAAATTTTGTTGTTATAGCTGTCAAAAATGCTGATTTTACTACTTAATCAATTTCAACCAAATCGATTAACTTAAATTAACTTAAAATACAAAATGTTTACAGAAAAACCAAGTAAAGACGTTTATAGGTAATTTTATTGCCAATAAAAAAGCTAAATAGCATTTTCCTAAATTTTGTTGTTTTAGCTGTCAAAAATGCTGATTTTACTACTTAGTCATTTTCAACCAAATCGATTAACTTAGATTAACTTAAAATAAAAAATGTTTACAAAAAAACCAAGTAAAGACGTTTATAGGTAATTTTATTGCTAATAAAAAACCTAATTAGCGTTTTCCTAAATTTTGTTGTTTTAGCTGTCAGAAATGCTGATTTTACTACTTAGTCAATTTCATCTAAATCGAGTAATTTAGATTAACTTAAAATCACAAATGTTTATAGGAAAACAAAAAAAGATGTTTTTAGGCCATTTTGTTGCTAATATAAACTTTAAATAGCATTTTCCTAAACTTTGTTGTTTTAGCTGTCAAAAATGCTGATTTTATTACTTAGTCAATTTCATTCAAATCGAGTAATTTAGATTAACTTCAAATCAAAAATGTTTACAGAAATACCAAGTAAATACTTTTATAGGTAATTTTATTGCCAATAAAAAATCAAATTAGCATTTTCCAAAATTTTGTTGTTTTAGCTGTCAAAAATGCTGATTTTACTCTTTTGTCAATTTCAACTAAATCGAACAATTTGGATTAACTAAAAATCAACAATATTTATTGAAAAACCAAGTAAAGATGTTTATAGGTAATTTTGTTGCCAACAAGAAATCTATATAGCATTTTCCTAAATTTTTTTGTTTTAGCTGTCAAAAATGCTGATTTTATTACTTAGTCAATTTTAACTAAATCGAATAATTTGGATTAAGTTTAAATCAAAAATGTTTCCAGAAAAACCAAGTAAAAATGTTTATAGGTAATTTTAATGCCAATAAAAAATCAAATTAGCATTTTCCTAAAATATGTTGTTTCAGCTGTCAAAAATGCTGATTTTACTGCTTAGTCATTTTTAACCAAATCGAGTAAATTGGATTAATTTAAAATCAAAAATGTTTACAAAAAAACCAAGTAAAGATGTTTCTAGGTAATTTTATTGCCAACAAGAAATGTAAATAGCATTTTTTTTAAATTTTGTTGTTTGTTTTGTCAAAAATGCTGATTTTACTACTTAGTCAATTTTGATCAGTTAATTACAGTGTAAACCGCATGCGCAACTTTAATAAATGATTACAGCATCAATTCAATACACGATTGAGAATAATATGTATCGAGCGCATCACACCTCCATACGTAATGGATTGAACCAATTAAATTTCGATTAGATTGTATTCACACGACGGCGATTGCGGATTCCATTCGGATAGCAGCGTACGTTACGTAAGCGAAGACAACAATCGCGTGTGCCTCGAATCAAAGGCGCCTTAATTAAATTACGATGTGTGCGCGCGATGGGAAAAATACAATCCTCCGACATAATCGGAATACTTTCTAAGCGCTCACTCTATTAAACATAAGCAAACATTCTCTCATAAACAACAGCAGACGCCATCAAACTAAACTTTGATCAATCGCATCAAATATTGTATGTTAATATTTAATCTGTAAAGGTGCGTATAAATATGCGAGCCGAGCGGCTTGCAAGCCGCTCGTCATTTTTTCTTAACAAAGAGCGTCCCAATATGCGAGCCGAGCGGCTTGCGAACCGCTCAGCTCGCATATTGGGACGGCTTTTGAAGCGCGACACGAGCTGCTTGCGAGCCGCTTTTGTCGAGCCATATATTGTCGGTTTTTCTGCGAACACAAAGGCATTCTCAGTTAATATTGGGACGGGGTTTTGTGTACTCGCAAGATTTTTTAATTTTTATTATTTTAATTTTGGAGTGAAACACATATTAAACTTATTGATATTAACTAAATCATTTTTATGGGATCCAAAACATAAAAAACATTTAAAAAAATTTATAAAAAAGATGCGTGGGAAAAAATAATAGTTTAATTTTTAATTAAAATTATGTTGTAAAAAATGAATTTATTTTGTTAAATCATAACTTAAATTATCATTGTAAAATTATTATTTTGAAATAAAAAGGAAAACCGAAAATAGTTGGCTCGACAGAAACGGCTCGCAAGCAGCTCGTGTCGCGCTTCAAAAGCCGTCCCAATATGCGAGCCGAGCGGCTTACAAGCGGCTCGCAAACCGCTTGGCTCACTTATTTATATACTTTTTGTGTTTGCAGCAAAACCGAAAATAGTTGGCTCGACTGAAACGGCTTGCAAGCAGCTCGTGTCGCGCTTCAAAAGCCGTCCCAATATGCGAGCCGAGCGGCTCACAAGCGGCTTGCAAACCGCTCGGCTCGCATATTTATACGCACCTTAAGGTGAATAAACGTTAAGCAACCAAAAAAATAAAAAAATAAATAAAACTGTTATGATGTTGCAACTGAACATCATCGCATCACGAACTGTGATGCAATATAATTAATTATTTTTTTGTTGAAGATGAATTGGTTTGGTCGGGCCAAGGGAAAATTGTAGCTTTCCGCATTGAACTTGAAGAAGTGGAAAGACAATTGTGGGAAATGATGTTGCTGTTGTTAAGTAATATGCGACCTTGTGGAGGTCGAGTTGCGTTAATCCGAGGCGCTCTTGCGCACAATTATAGATAACAACTATATTATTGTAATTTTTTTCTGATAATTTAATTATTCATTGCTGACACCATTGTGCAAGCGCCCATCCGCTGCAAGAAGTTCTTGAAAATTTTATTAAATTATAGAAAAATAGATTTATTTCACAAATTATGTCAGAAGTGACGTTTAACGAATTTAAATAAACACACTAGATTTTATTTTAATTTAAAGCTGAAACTATTAAAATCAGCTTTTTTGACAGCTAAAACAACAAAATTTAAGAAAATGCTATTTATACTTCTTATTGGCAACAAAATTACCTAGAAACATCTTTACTTGGTTTTTCTATAAACAATTTTGAATTTAAGTTAATCCAAATTAATCGATTTATTTAAAAATGAGTAAGTAATAAAATCAGCATTTTTGACAGCTGAAACAAAAAAATTTAGGAAAATGCTATTTAGATTACTTGTTTGCAACAAAATTATCTAAAAACATCTTTACTTGGTTTTTCTGTAAACATTTTTAATTTGAAGTTAATCCAAGTTACTTGATTTGGTTAAAAATGACTAAGTAGTAAAATCAGCATTTTTGACAGCTAAAACAACAAAATTTAGAAAAAAGCTATTTAGATTTCTTGTTGGCAACAAAATTACCTATAAATATCTTCACTTGGTTTTTTTATAAAAAATTTAGATTTAAAGTTAATCCAAATTAATCGATTTAGTTGAAATTGACTAAGTAATAAAATCAGCATTTTTGACAGCTAAAACAACAAAATTTAGGAAAATGCTATTTAGATTTCTTGTTTGCAACAAAATTACCTATAAACCACTTTACTTGGATTTTCTGTAAACATTTTTGATTTAAAGTAATCCAAATTACTCGATTTAGTTGAAATTGACTAAGTAATAAAATCAGCATTTTTGACTGCTAAAACAACAAAATTTAAAAAAATGCTATTTAGATTTCTTGTTTGCAACAAAATTACCTATAAACGTCATTACTTGGTTTTTTTGTAAACATTTTTGAATTTAAGTTAATCCAAATTACTTGATTTGGTTGAAATTGTCTAAGTAGTAAAATCAGCATTTTTGACAACTAAAACAAAAAAATTTAAGAAACTGCTATTTAATCTTTCTTGTTTGCAACAAAATGACCAATAAACATCTTTACTTGGTTTTTTTATAAAAATTTTCGATTGTAAGTTAATCCAAATTAACAGATTTAGTTGAAATTGCATAAGTAGTAAAATCAGCATTTTTGACAGCTAAAACAACAAAATTTAAGAAAATGCTATTTAGATTTCTTGTTTGCAACAAAACTATCTAGAAACATCTTAACTTAGTTTTTTTATAAACATTTTTGATTTTAAGTTAATCCCAATTACTCATTTTGAATGAAATTGACTAAGAAGTAAAATCAGCATTTTTGACAGCTAAAACAATAAAATATAAAAAAATGCTATTTAGATTTCTTGTTGGCAACAAAATTACCTATAAACATCTTTACTTGGTTTTTTTATAAACATTTTTGATTTTAAGTTAATCCAAATTACTTGATTTGGATAAAATTGACTAAGTAGTAAAATCAGCATTTTTGACAGCTAAAACAACAAAATTTAGGAAAATGCAATTTAGATTTCTTGTTTGCAACAAAATTACCTAGAAATATCTTTACTTGATTTTTCAGTAAACATTTTTGATTTTAAGTTAATCCAAATTAATCAGTTTGGTTGAAATTGATTAAGTAGTAAAATCAGCATTTTTGACAGCTAAAACAACAAAATTTAAGAAAATGCTATTTAGATTTTTTGTTGGCAACAAAATTACCTAAAAAGATCTTTACTTGATTTTTTTGTAAACATTTTTGATTTTAAGTTAATCCAAATTACTCGATTTGGTTGAAATTGACTAAGTAGTAAAATCAGCATTTTTGACAGCTAAAACAACAAAATTTAGGAAAATGCTATATAGATTTCTTGTTGGCAACAAAATTACCTAGAAATATCTTTACTTGGTTTTTTTGTAAACATTTTTGATTTAAAGTTAATCCAAATTACTCGATTTGGATGAAATTGACTAAGTAGTAAAATCAGCATTTTTGACAGCTAAAACAACAAAATTTAGGAAAATGCTATATAGATTTCTTGTTGGCAACAAAATTACCTAGAAATATCTTTACTTGGTTTTTTTGTAAACATTTTTGATTTTAAGTTAATCCAAATTACTCGATTTGGATGAAATTGACTAAGTAGTAAAATCAGCATTTTTGACAGCTAAAACAACAAAATTTAAGAAAATGTTATTTAGATTTCTTGTTGGCAACAAAATTAACTAAAAATATCTTCACTTGGTTTTTTTGTAAACATTTTTGATTTTAAATAAATCCAAGTTAATCGATTTGGTTGAAATTGACTAAGTAGTAAAATCAGCATTTTTCACAGCTAAAACAAAATTTAGGAAAATGCTATTTAGATTTTTTGTTGGCAACAAAATTACCTAGAAATATCTTTACTTAGTTATTTTGTAAACGTTTTTGATTTTAAGTTAATCCAAATAAATCGATTTGGTTGAAATTGACTAAGTAGTAAAATCAGCATTTTTGACAGCTAAAACAACAAAATTTAGGAAAATGCTAGTTAGATTTCTTGTTTGCAACAAAATTACCTATAAACGTCTTTACTTTGTTTTTTTGTAAACATTTTTGATTTAAAGTTAATCCAAATTATTCGATTTAGTTGAAATTGACTAAATAGTAAAATCAGCATTTTTGACAGCTAAAACAACAAAATATAAGAAAATGCTATATAGATTTCTTGTTTGCAACAAAATTACCTAAATAAAACTTTGCTTGGTTTTCCTATAAACATTTTTGATTTAAAGTTAATCCAAATTAATCGATTTAGTTGAAATTGACTAAGTAGTAAAATCAGCATTTTTTACAGCTAAAACTACAAAATTTAGGAAAATGCTATTAAGATTTCTTGTTTGCAATAATATTACCTATAAACGTCTTTACTTGGTTTTTCTGTAAACATTTTTGATTTTAAATTAATCTAAATTATTTGATTTAGTTGAAATTGACTAAGTAGTAAAATCAGCATTTTTGACAGCTAAAATAACAAAATTTTCAAAAATGCTATTTAGATTTCTTGTTTGCAACAAAATTACCTATAAATATCTTCACTTGGTTTTTTTATAAAAAATTTAGATTTTAAGTTAATCCAAATTAATCGATTTAGTTGAAATTGACTAAGTAATAAAATCATCATTTTTGACAGCTAAAACAACAAAATTTAGAAAAATGCTATTTAAATTTCTTGTTTGCAACAAAATTACCTATAAAAGTCTTTACTTGGTTTTTCTGTAAACAATTTTGATTTTAAGTTAATCCAAATTAATGAATTTAGTTGAAATTTACTAAGTAGTAAAATCAGCATTTTAGACAGCCAAAAAGTCAAAATTTTTAAAAATGCTATAAGAATATTTTGTATAAAATCTAATTGTTCACAATATTTTGTGTTAGTTTTTTTTCTAACTTTTGCAAATTCTGAGATAACTTAGCAAATTCGATTATACCGGTTTTATTGAAAATGCTTAATTCTCAATTTTGATAATCAAAAAAAAAATTTTTGAAAAATATCATAAAGATAATTTGTGTAATTTCCAATTGTCTATTAGGTGCTGCATAAGAAGCTTTCCAAAAATTTCTAAATTTTGAGATAACTCAACAAATTCGATTTTAATGTTTTTATTGGAAATGCTTAAATCCCAGTTTTGATAATCAAAAACAAAAATTTTGAAAAATAATCTTACATTTTTTTTGTGTAGAATTTAATTGTCTACAACATACAAAATTATAATTTATTTCCTACAAACAAATAACCCCATTTTACACACTAACACGCAACAATTAATACATCAATTACCACCACACACTATTCGCTTATAATCGTCGCGATAATTAATAAAAAAAATATTAAATTTTCGCAAAATTATCGCACGCAATTATTTTCAATCCATTAAAAGCCGTTATCGCAACACAGTGCATTAAACTCCTATCGCAATGTGTCCATTTATTGACAGGAAACACGCATTTTAAAAAATTTATTAATTGTATCGGTGCGCTGAATTCAGATAAAAATACAAAGAATGTCGCATTGTTGAAGAATTTTATCAATACAAAAATAGGTTCGCGTACAACAATCTATAAAAGAATTTTCGAATGGAAAGTTGTAATCGAAGAAAATAACCGCAAATCAAAATATGCAAATGGAAAGTACGATATAGATCATCATAGATTGAGGAAGCCAATTTCATAATCGAATGGAATCGCACAATTAATTATCAATTGTTTTAGCATCAGTTGCGCAAGAGAGAGGTGAAAGAATCTCTTTTCTTGAAGGTATTGCGCAATTATTTTTTTTTTACTTTGTCGGGATGTAAATTTATAATAACACAATCCGGAGTTTATCGAGCTTGACTGATTTTTATTGAGCGTAAAACGAGCGAAAGAGGAAATTATATAAAACATTGATAACAATATAGAATTAATTAGTACATTTTTTGAATTGTTTGTAAATTGTGTTGCAAGAAGACGCTTTAAATAGTTTAATTAGTCTAAAAACTACACTACGCACACTACCCTCTCTTTCGACACCAATTTTCGCTACTCAAATTCCAAATTCTGAGAAAAAATTAGTGTCCTACGGCGTGTAAACACTAACCCTTAAGATTAACCATTAAAATTTAGAAAATATATATATATATATATATACTTTACTTATACATAAAGGGACTTACAGCACCATTTTGATTTAATACTGAAAATGACGCAATTTTTAATGAAATAATTTTCAGATACAACATTAAATTTTTGGTTTCTAATTTAGACATAATTTAATTAAAAACGGAAAAAAATGAGATATATGTATGCAAGGTGTAGATTAATGTGCGGACAAACGCCAAGTAACTTTGTGCCAAAAGATAACAACAATTTTAATTCCAAGATGATAATATTGTTTTAATTGCGTATTTTATGTACCAAGTTGCTTTCTTTTTTAGTATAATAAAAGTTTATTAAAAATTAATAATAAAAAAATATTAAAAAATGTGCAAATTACTTTCCAAGAATAAATCAAATTTAAATTCAAATTATAACGTAGGCTATGCAATGAATGTCAGTTGATATTTCTATTTTATTATGATTTTTACTTTGAATGAATATGCAAATTACGCCAGTGATGCTTGAAAATGTCATGAATATGAACATTTGTAGTATATATTAAATAATAACATTTGATGTGTGTATTAAGTTGCCTACATTATAGTTTTTAAATATAGAAATATAAATTTGCTACGTTGCCAAGCGTAACAAAATTTTGAGGATCTCGTGAGGCCAAACGAAAGGTTTCTCAGCATTTTGGAATTAAGATTTTTTTTTTGGCACGGTGTATAAAGTTATTTGGCGTTTGTCTGTCAATTAATCTACACCCTGTATATATATTTATACTAAAAATGGTACAATTTTAAGTGGATTGTTTTCCAGATGGGTAGAACATCAAATTATTAGCATCCAATTTACACGTAATTTGATTAAAATTTGAAAATATATATATATATATATGTATATATATATACTTAAAGGGACTTACAGCACCATTTTGATTTAATGCTGAAAATGGTGCAATTTAAGATGAATTGTTTTTCAGATATAATTTACAAATTAAACATAAATTAATTAAAATAAAAAATATATATATATATATATATATATACAGGGTTAGTCAAACTTACCACACCTAAATAATTCTTGAACCGTTAAAAATTTTAAAAAAAGTTTTAACAAAAGTTTTTTGGTTTTAAATAAACTAATTTGTAAAAATTATTTTAATATACAGGGTGTTTATTTTATTGTAAAAATTAGGAAAAACTTTTTTTTTTAAATAAAATTCCCTGTATATTTTTACATTTTTTTATTCTAAGGTTAATTCTGAGTATTTTTTGTAAAAATATTTTTTTTTATAAAATGCACCATTTTTGAGTTATAAACAAACTCTTAAACTTAAGAACATTTTCCTACAAACATAGACTTTTATTTTAACCAAACGGTTAAAAAAGCAATAACATTAAAAACTATTAACAAAACAATCATTAAATCATTAAAAAACGTAAAAATATACAGGGTGTTCTATTTAAAAAAATCTAAATTTTTATAATAAAATAAACACCCTGTATATTTTTAAAATTTGTTCTAAAATTAGTTCTAAGATTAAAAATGCAAAAATATACAAGGTGTTTTATTTAAAAAAAAAGTTTAATAAATTTCCACAATAAAATGAACACCCTGTATATTAAAAATATTTTTATAAATTAGTTTGCTTAAAACCAAACAAAATTTATTTGAAACTCAATTTAAAATTTTTAACTATTAAAGAATTTAGGTGTCCCGGTAATTTTGACTAATCCTGTATATATATATATATTCTGGACCTTTATGTCGTTTAGTATTACTGTTTTGTAATACACCAGTTAATAAAAATGTGTTTTATTTATCAAATCAAAAACCGGTGAGAAACTAAACATAAATGAATTCTCATAAGAATACACATACATAAGCAGTTTTTAGTTTAGATAAGCCATATGCATTGATATTTTAAAGTTTTATTTAATGATTATAATTCAACACACCTTCCTTATAATATATATGATCTTTTCAATGTTTGTTTTATTTAAAAGTTTACATTTAAATCATTTTTGTTTTAAGGGAGCGGTTTATTGATCTTCATAAAAACGAGCACAACTCGCGCAATTTAATTGCAACGCAACGTGCAGAGAATGAAATGTTCGAGATCCAAAATCTTAAATTGTAAATTTTTTGTTGAAATTTTTTGTTAAACTTTAACTTCATTCACTTTTCTAAAATAGCAATTGTTATAGTTCTGCTCGAACATGCTAGCAGATGACTTCCTAGAAGCAGCAGAGGTAGTAGATGTTTCGGTAAACGAGGCAAAAAAAATAGAAAATGTGTCGAAGGTGGTAACGCATTGAACTTTTTAACGTTTCTCCTAATAGGAAACATTACTTTACCACCTTCGACACATTGCTAAACATAAACTGTTTAATAGTTACTGTGATTTTATGTAAATTGTCTGTTCGACCAGTGAGATGCTAGGCACAGTGCTGATGGGTGCATACCCTGAAACACAAGTGCATGTGTCTCTTACTGGATGAAAAAGCAATTTATATAAAATACATCATTTATTAATTTTAAAAATAAATAGAAACCTGCCAAACACAACATAAAATTAAAAATCAAGCAAAAAAAGTAAAAAAAAAAGTCGGAGAAGATAACCTCCAGGCAACCCAGCAAAAAAAAATTAACAAAGACAAATAGCCTACCAACACTGTTTATGAGACCGGAACAATATTTACAGGAAACTTGCGTGAAAGAAACCTAGAGCAGAAACGACAAACAAGCTGATACATGAAGATATCTTACAACTTACTAAGGTTAAGATAGAAAACCCACTGGATCAAGACACGAACATGGCCATATGTAACCACATAACAGAAGAAAAGCAGATGCAAAATTCCAGAAACCGCGCTGACAGAAGGAAGAGGTCGGACTGATAACAGTAAACACTAAAGTGCCGACAGAAGGCAGAAAGTAAACCACACAAAACATGAGTAGATAAAACTTCAGAACATCAAAAAAAGAAAGAAAAAAAAAACTAACATTCTAAGAATACATGCTAACAAACTTAGAGAGGCGGGATGCAGGAAGCTGACTAACCACCGCCCAAACAAGATAAAAAAAAAGAGTACAATGTAAATAGTGGGAGATGCCTTTCTGCACTTAGGCATCAATAAACAAAAGAAAAGCAAAAAAGCAAACAGGAAAAAAAAACAAGGAGCAAAACCTATGCCAAAATTTCCGACAAAATTGAAAGTATAATTGATACAAAAGAGGGTAGTGTGAAAATACAAAAAGTTAACAAAACCAAAAAATAACATGTCAAATTAACAGTTAAAAAAACCAAAAAAAGGTCAAGAAAATGCTAGAAGTAACAAACAAATATGGCAAAAAAAGAAGTAAATAATAACAAACCTGGATAAGACAAACATTAAAGCGGAAGTAGAGCAACCGCTCAGTAAGCTACGAGGAACACTGCCAAGGTTCGCGGAAAATGTAAAGCAAAACACAAATTACGTTATGTAAATCGCTTTATTGCTTCTCAAAATATTCTCCTTTAAAATCTAATCACTTTTGTATCCGATAAAACCAATCATCAAAACAATTTTGCCACTCTGAGCAAGGTACCTCCAAAACAAATGATTTAAATGCTTCAACGGCCTCTTCAGGCGATAAAAAAACGCTGGCCACGCATTTTATTTTTGATATGTCAAAATAAGAAAAAGTAATTGAGCATTAAATCAGGCAAATATGAGCAATGAGTCATTAATTTGATGTTGTTACTGGTCAAAAACTCTACAGTTCGTCGTGCTGTGTGAGCGCTTGCATTGTCATGATGAACAATGATTCGCCGGTTTATGTTGTTCCTTCTGATTTCAGCAATAACTTTCAGCAAACAAACTGAAATATACCAGTCAGCATTAACTGTCCTTCGATCCTCTAATGCAAAGGTCTCCAAACTTTTTCTTACGAGGGCCACACTGATCCTTCCGCAAAATTTTGCGGGCCAAACTTTAAATGTAAATATAAAATTATGTACATACATAGGTTCACACAGTAGGAAATCTCGATAACACACTCCATTTTCGGGGATTCACCAATATCGGTCTTGAAATTCACCAAGAATTAAGTGTAGTAACGCTGACTTGCATATTGCATCTAACATTTGTAACAGTTAAAGCAGTCCTTCCTTAGGGACAACGTGAATATTATTTGTGCCAATTTTTTTTGACATGGAAAAGTAGACAGCAAGTGCAGGGTTTTTAAGGAGCAATGGAGAGTTCAATACTTTGTAATTGAATCAAATAATAAAGCCTTATGCGTTATTTGCAATGAAGTTATATCGGTTTTAAAAGAATATAACATAAACCGTCACTATGACACTAAATATGGAAGAAGCAGCAACTTGGGCAAGTTTCCGCGTGGCCCATTCTTTGGCCAAATATGGGAAGCCATTTACCAATAGTACATTAACTAAAAACTGCCTAATTGCAGCGGTAGACGAAATATGACCAGAAAAATGGAAATGGAAACATTCAAAACAATTAGTTTGTTGGCAAACACTATCGCGCAAAGAATTGATGATATTGCAGAAAATACCCTAACGCAATTGTCAGAAAAAAAATTGGAATCTAGTTTGGTTCTCTCTGGCTTTGGACATGTTAGATATTGCTCAGGTATTAATATTTAACGAGCAATAAATAAAAATTGTGAAGTGTACAAAAAACTACTTGATGTGGATAGCACAACAACTGGCAAAGATATTTTCAAAAGGGTCAAAAATCCAATTTTACAAAATCATCTTCGGTGGAAGAACTTTAAGTGCATTACAACTGACGGCGGAAAAAATATGGTCTGAAAAAATAAAGGTGTTGTTGCTCTGGTTTCAAAGGCGGTAGAAATGGGGGATGGATGATCAGCATCAATAATTTTACATTGCACCAAAAATCCTTATGCGGAAAATGTGTAATTATGTCACAAGTTTTGAAGTCCGTCGTACCAACAGTGAATTTCATAAGATCCCATGCGCTGAATTATCGCCAATTTTGCAAGTTCCTAGAAGAAACCAAAGAAACTGACCTTTTATAATACATTGCAGATTTTTTGAGCTCCGGGAGGTTATAGATATTTTCCTGACAAACAAGAATCGTCCGTTGGCTGAGCTACATTGCGATAATTAGTTATGGAAATTAGCTTTTTATTCCGATATAACTAAGCACGTGAACAACCCCAATTTAAAGCTACAAGGGGAGAACCAGTTTCTACCAGATTTATATACTCATGTTGAGTCATTTCGTCAAAAAATTCTACTTTTCGTAAGTCAGCTAAAAGAGGAATGTTTAATACTTAACATTGAGTCTTGTTTTTCTGATTTTGATAGAATTGCAAACGACATCAAGCTATATCAAAATCCTTTCAATGTAGATATTAAAACAATGACCACTATTTCAAAATGGAGATAATTGAATTGCAAAGTAACAATCTTATAAAAAAATGCAACTTTATCTTTGTTGGAATTTTATAAGATTATCTGCAGCACACAGTTTGAAAATTTTCAAAAAGTTGCTCGTGGTCTATTTTCAGTTTTGGGCACTACATATCTGTGCAAAAAAAACGTTTTAAAAAATGAAATATACAAAAAATGCTTACAGGACCAAACTGAGCAATAAGCATATGAAGTCGCTGCTTTTGCAACTACTTAAATCACATTAATATATAATACATTTATGTAAGATAAATAAAAAAATTATTTGTTGGATTTGATTTCAAGCAAATGATTTGTAAAATGTTTTACAGTAATCCGTATGCCGAGACTTTCTGGTTCGCCGCGGGCCGGATTGGCAAAGCTCGCGGGCCGGATCCGGCCCGCGAGCCGTAGTTTGAAGCCCCCTGCTCTAATGCAACAGTTTCAACATGATCCGTTTTTTCGAAGAAACAAGCAGTCATTCTTTTCGAAACGCTTCGTGAGCGCACCACTTTTGTGAGTTTAGGTTCATTTTGAAACACCCATACAGTCGATTGCTGTTTAGTTTCAGGCTCATATAAATATATTCAAAATTCGTCACCTGTTACGATGTTATATACCAAATTTGAACGATCCCCTTCGAATTTCTTTAGCATTTCCTTGCACCACTTGACACGTGCCTGCTTTTGTTCTTCTTTCAAATTGTGTAGGATCCAACGAAAGCTTCCTGACAAACAAATGATCGTGCAAAATGTATGTATTTGTTTCGCTGCAATGCCTAAGGATGCCTCTATTTCAGTATAGGTCACATACCGATCTGACAAAATCATTTCACGCACAGCATCAATATTTTTCGCGACAGCAGAGGTGCATGGACAACCTTCGCAAAGATCGTCAACAAACGTTGGTCTTCCCAACCATTTGTAAACCATAGTTTTGGAAAACCGTATTGAAAGCAGTTTGAAATCGAGCTGTCAACTGAATTATAGGTGAAAAACGTAAAATTTTACGAATATGACAATCGCAGAACGCTGGCAATACAGGCAGTACTTGATTCCGCAAACTTTAACAGTGCCTCTCGTACAAGTAAATGCAAGGTATGTGAAAGACATAAAATGCAGAAGCAAAAAAAAATACAACACCTAGCGGAAAAAATGAATGGAAATGGTAAAAAAAAACCATTTCCACAAGATAGTCTACAGGAAAGACAATCAAAAAGAAAAGATAAAATAACTGTCTAAAATATGGACACTTATTGGCAACTTGTAAAAAACACAAGGAGACCTTATTTGTCCTGTCAAGAAAGAGATATACAGTTCAAAATTCAAAGAAAGGTGAACACCGGATAGACTAGAAAACAAGTATAACAAATAAAAGAAAAGAACAAGAATATCAAAAAATAGAACGTAACAAAAAAAGCACCGTTAAAAAAATGAAAAGCTTCTTAAGTAGAAAGAAAAAAAGTAACTAAACAAAAAACTCAACATTAAAACTTCTACAAATAATTGCAAATTGGAGTAAAACAAGCCATAATCTACACAAATTGACAAAAGATCTAAACATTAATTACTTGCAAAACAAACAAGAAATATTTAAACAAGAAAGAAAGCTTGGTAATAGACAAGAGATAGAATACGGTAATACATAGATCTAATGAGTAAAAAAATCTTAATCATTACTAGTATACATATTGTCCAACATAAACATCAAAAATACAAAATATATAAAATAACCAGAAAGAAACTTTTAATCGACCATCAAGAACTTAATAATTGCAAGAGACTACAACTCAAATTTAAAAATCTAGTCTTCAATGTGATAGTTTAAACAATTGTGGTTTCACCCATTGAAAATCAAAATGCTTGGAAAAATGTGCCAATAATATTGCCAAACGGAAAGTACTAGATAAGGAGAAGCTAAGTCCCCACTAACACGTGTACTTTGAAATGACAAACAAACACACACAAAAAAGATTACAGAAGGTGGATCCTTAACAAACTAAACCATGAAACTTTTACAGAACATCTGATCGAAGCATAAGTGATTTAAGGTAGGACAAAAGTAATGTGCACAAAGAATTAAGTTTGGCTGAGCGTCTCGTGCTGGGTCTACTATAGATGTCGCAAGAAGTGGCCGGCCCCGTATTGCTCGTTCGATCGCTTGTATAAGAAAATTCTGCGACAAAGCATTGCCAGCTGTAAAAGAAAACAAAAAGTTTAAAAATATAGACTGAAAAGAATACAAACAAAATAGAACAAAGACAACTCCTAGAAGAAGCTATGTAGCAAAGTAGAAGAAAACATGTGGGGAAAAGGTTATATTATCGTTCTAAAAAAAATCAAACTAGAAATTCTGAGAGTACTCGAAGAGGTTAAAAAGAAGGCAATAGTTACCTATAGAAAGCACATTTTGCCTTTAGATAGCTAGCAACAAAAATTTATAAAGTATCAAAACTTTTTGTTGCCTCTATGGAAAGCCTTGAAATTCTAAAGAAACTACAAGAAATATTGGAAAGATAATATTTATATCATAACTTAAGGAAGGTCTGCTAAATCATAATCAATAAATAAAATTTCAAAATAAACTAAAAACTAAACTAAAAACTATGTATTCTTATAAGAAGTCTCTTAGCTAGTTTAAATGATCAGTATCTCACTGGTAAATCAAGTTTTTGTAAATTAATAATTAAAACACGTATTGGTTAACTTTATTTTCTACCAAGACACATACAAAAATTATATACTACTATAATTTTACGACTATTTAAAATATCCCAACTTTTTTTCTTTTTTAATTCTATCTCGCAAATTTAACTATTATATCATTTACATTTTTTTATAAAACCTTAGTATATACAGCTTTTTATAAATCAAAAATAATCTTCTCTCTTCTTGCACTAATCCGTAAACACCCTGTATACGCTCTAATGCATTTGACACAATTAATTAATTAAATGTCTCGTACTTAAACGCTGTATTTCGCAATAATAATGAATTTTCATACAAATTTGTTTTGAAGCATATTTACATATTGAATTTTAAGCCGTATGCAGGATGCAGCAGTTTCATTTTGTATGATAATCTCCGCTGTTTACACTAAATGTAATTAGACTCATGCCATACAAATTTTCCACTTCATGTAACATATCATTAATCTGACACGAAATAATGTAATATAGTGTATTGATGGATACATATTTCTAAATTAATCAATGTCTACTTAACTATGCACGAGTCAATTAAAGAAAATAAATTGCATGGAAAATAGGAATTTGGCAAATATTAAATTTGAACTAACAATACATGTCTAGGGGTTAGAATGGTGAGGCAAGTTATGTTAATGCGGTCATTTTGTATTACATAGCATAAACAAATAATTAAAATTATCCGCGCAAGAATGATACTTTTACATCCAATTTTTTTTTAAACAATATACAATTATGATGAAATTATACAAAACGGAACTTGCTCTACCTCACTCAAACGCAAAACAGAGATCCAATAAATCCATAATAAGCAATAATTAGAAATTAAGAAAAAACATTTATGCCCGTATTCATAAAAGTCAGTTACAGTAACGGATCGTTAAATTTGACAACCTCAAAATTATTTATACTTATTCTACCATAAAAACAAGTTTGGCATAATAAATAACTATCAGAAATAAATGAAAAATAATATTTAATAATAACGCAAAATAAATAACTTGTATTTCTATCAAATTTATAAACATAGTTTTGACGTTTTATCAAATTGTGAGGTTATGTTGTCACATTTATTAGTCATTAAATTTAATCAGCTTTTATGAATACGGGCATTAGAGTAAATTATCAATATGAACATCATCGAGTCACATCTATTGTATGTACATATACAGATTGTCGAAATCATTCCAAAAAATAGTGGAATTGTGCGTGCAATATTGACTTCATACTATTCATAAGGAGAAACACATTCATGCTATGTGTTCGAATAATTTTGACAATCTGTATACATTTTAGCTATAAACAAATTAAAACGTTCTTAAAACTTTCTTTTCTACACAATTACGGTATTAATTTAAAAAAACCACTAACAGCTTCTTTACCAACAACAACAAATTTAATTACAGCATCCAAATCACAACCAGTTCCTTTACAAGTTTTGACTGTAGAAAGATCAATTAATAGACCAACTACCAGAAGTCAAACAAAGAAACTTTACACACAATAAAGTTTCTTGAAAGTTAGCTTTGACAACAAAATTAGTTTTTTATATATCAATGTCATATTGATGTATATTAATAAATATTAATAATAAATATCTCATGATGATGGCTGATGAGATTCAGCCGAAACGTCGAGTCCAACTCAAAAAGAAAACGCGGGATAATCCGAATATAAATTTAAATAAAAATAATTATATCCGCGAAAATTTAAAAAAAAAAAAAAAAAAAAAAAAAAAAAAATAACATATATATATATATATATATAATATGTATACATAAAAGGACTTACAGCACCATTTTGATTTATTGAGGAAAAAACTGAATATTTGATGGATTGTTATTCAGTCACAACAAAATTATTTTTAAATTAGTTGAAATTCAAAAAAAAAATTATATATATATATATATATATATATATATATATATATATATATATATACAATATGTATACATAAAGGAACTTGCAACACTATTGTAATTCAATGATCAAAAAATTGGATTACAAACAATTAAGTGAAGATGCGCGCACTCAGTTCATTAATTGTGAAGTAGTTGTAACTGGTGTCTTCGCCCCATCCAAGTGTTTGTCTTAATAACAAACACAAAATAATTTTTGATCAGCAAACATTTAATAACTTAATTGTTTTTAAATCAAATTTATTATAACTTATTATATTTATGTCCTATTACTGTAGTCATAATTTTCTAACATTGTTTTAAACATATCTGATATAGTAACAAAATTGCGGACAATTACTATGTCTTCCTAAAATATTTTTAACGAGAAATCCATTAAAAACTTAATTGCTTTTAAATTAAATTTAAAATAACTTAGCAAATAGTGTAGCAATAACAAAAAAAACTCTTGAGTGAGTGGGTGAGGTTCGTAATTCATCAATTGCGGGACAGTAATTTTAACTTTAGTTCCCTCACAACTGTTTGTGATCTAGTTTTTTAAACACAAACACTTGAGTGAGACACAAAGTTCACTTATTGCGGGACAGTATTCTCAACTTTAGTTACTGCCCACCAGCTCAATTGTTCGTGATCCAATTATTATTAATTGCAAACACTTGAGTGGGCGGGTGGGTGAAGCACTTAATTCCTTGATTGCAGGACAGTAGTTTCAAGTTTAGTTTTTGTCCACCCGCTCAAGTGTTTGTAATCCAATTTCTTAATCACAAACAATATAATGGGTGGGTGGGATACTCAATATTAGAATTGTGGGACACGCAATTCATTAATTGCGGGACAGTAGTTTTAACTTTAATTTCCGCCCACCCGCACGACTGTTTGTGATCTACTTTCTTAATCACAATCACATGGGTGGGTGGGTGGGGCACTCAGGTCGTTGATTGCGGGACAGTAGTTTTAACTTTTGTTTCCGTCCACCCGCCCTTCTGTTCGTGATCCAATTTATTGATCACAAACACTTAAGTGGGTAGACGGGGCAATTAGTTATTTGATAGTAGTTTCAATTTTAGTTTCCGCCTATCCACCCAACTGTTCATGATACAATCTCTAGATCACAAACACTTGAATAAGTAGATGGGGCACTGAAGTTTTTGATTGCGGGACAGCAGTTTTAACTTTAGATCCCGCCCACCCGCCCTACTGTTCGTTATCCACTTAGTTTTTTGATTGCGAGACATTAATTTCAATTTTAGTTCCCACCCGCCCAAATGGTTGCGATTTAATTTCTTGATTACAAACACTTTGATTAATGCAAAGCAGTAATTTCTAATAAATCCAAAATATTAAAAAAAAAACAAAAATTATTTTTGATTTTTGAAATTGAATTTTGAACACAGTAGAAAATTAATCATTATTTTGGATACGCTTTTTTTAAGTTTTAGATTTTCATTTCAACAATCGTGTCCTCAGCTTTGATTTATGCAAAGAAGTAATTTCGAATAAAATCCAAAAAAACTCAAAAATTATCAAAAAATGTTTCTGATTTTTGAAATTAAATTTTGAGCAAAATAACATGTTAAGCAATGTTTTGGCTAAGTTTCTCTAAAATTTTGAATATTTATTTTAACAATTGTGTCCTCAGTATCAATTTATGCAAAGAAGTAATTTCGAAAAAAATCCAAAGAAAATCAAAAATTATCAAAAAATGTTTCTGATTTTTGAAATTAAATTTTTAGCAAAGTAACATGTTAAGCAATGTTTTGGCTAAGTTTCTCTGAAGTTTTTGACTTTTATTTCAACAATTGTGTCCTCAGTATCAATTTATGCAAAACATTAATTTCTAATAGAATCCAAAATATTTCAAAAATGATCAAAAAATGTTTTTGATATTTGAAATTAAATTTTGAGCAAAGTAACAAGTTGAACAATGTTTTAACAAAATTTTCGAAACATTTTGGATTTTGATTTTAACAATTGTGTCCTCAGCTTCGATTTATGCAAAGCAGTAATTTCGAATAAAATCCAAAATATTTCAAAAATTATCAAAAAATGTTTTTGATTTTTGAAACTAAATTTTAAGCAAAGTAACAAGTTAAACTATGTTTTGGCTAGGTTTTTCTAAATTTTTGGATTTTTATTTGATCAATTTTGTCCTCAGCTTTGGTTTATGCTAAACAGTAAATTCTAATAAATTCCAAAACACTTCAAAATTGATCAAAAATAGTTTCTGATTTTATAAATTAAATTTTAAGCAAAGTAACAAGTTGAACAATGTTTTAACAAAATTTTCCTAAAATTTTAGATTTTTATTTCAACAATTGTGTACTCAGCTTCGATTTATGCAAAGCAGTAATTTCTAATAAAATCCAAAATATTTCAAAAATTATCAAAAAATGTTTTTGATTTTTGAAATTAAATTTGGAGCAAAGTAGCAAGTTGAACAATGTTTTATCTAAATTTTCCTAAAATTTTAGATTTTTATTTCAAAAATTGTGTCCTCAGCTCCGATTTATGCAAAGCACTAATTTCTAATAAATTCCAAATTTGTTTAAAAATTTACAATAAATGTTTCTGATTTTGGAAAATTAATTTTGAGCAAAGTAACAAGTCAAGCATTTTTTGAACTACATTGCACCACCCACCCAATCAAAAGATTAAATGTTTGACTTTTCTGCAAGGGTGGAAAGTCATTTCGTCACAAGAGAAGGTCGTGATCCAATGTTTTGATAACTAACACTTGGGTGGGAAGGTGGGCCACTCCAATCCAAATAACTGACTCAGTATTATAGTATAGTTTCCACACACCCACCCAAATGTTGGTCATTAAGAGATTAAATATTTAACCCCCTTGCAAACATCAGAAATCATTTTGTCCCAAGAGAAGTTTGTGATCCAATCTCTTGATAACTAACACTTGGGTGGGTGGGTGGAGCACTTTAATCCAAACTACTGACTTGGTATTATGGTATGGAATGCCCCACCCATTCACCCAATTCTTGGCCATCAAGAAATTGAATGCTTAACCTCTCTGCAAACGTCAAAAATCATTTTGTTACAAGAGAAGTTCTTGATTCAATTCATTGATAACTAACAGTTGGGTGGGTGGGTGGGTGGGTCACTCTAATCCAAATTACTGACTCGGTATTATGGTATGGAATGTCCCACCTACCCACCCAAGTGCTTGTTATCAAAAGATTGACTGTTTGACCTCTCAGCAAGAGTCAAAAGTCAATTTGTCACAAAAGAAAGTCGTGATCCAATAACTTGATAACTAACAATTGGATGGGTAAGTAGACCACTCCAATCCAAACTACTGACTCGGTGTTATGGAATGGAGTAACCCACCCACCCACCCAATTGTTGGTTAATAAAAGATTTGATGTATAACCACTCTGCGAACGTCAGAAGTCATTTTGTCATAAAAGACGTTTGTAATCCAATCTCTTGATTACTAACACTTGGGTGGGTAGGTGGGCCACTTCAATCTAAATTACTGACTAGGTATCATAGAATGGAGTGTCCCACAAACCCACCCAATTGTTGGTCATCAAAAAATCAAATGTTTAACCTCTTTGCAAACATCAGAAGTCATTTTGTCACAAAAGACGGTCGTGATATAATCTTTTGATAACTAACACTTGGGTGGGTGGATGGGGCACTCTAATCCAAACTACTGACTCGCTATTATAGCATGGAGTCTTCCACACACCCACCCAAGAATTTGTTATCAAGAAATTGAATGTTTATTATCTTTGCAAACGTCAGAAGTCATTTTGTCACAAGAGACGTTTGAGATCCAATTTCTTGATAATTAAGACTTGGGTGGGTAGGTGAGCCGCTTCAATCTAAACTACTGACTTGTTATCATGGTATGGAGTGACTCACCCACCCAATTATTAGTCCTCAAGATAACCCAACAATTGAATCATCTGCATAAGTCTATGCAAAGCAAAAAATTGCTTTAAAATCCAAACTTTTCAAAAAAATTAAAAAATTACTTTTAATTTTGAGCAAAGTAACTTGTCAAGGATTTTTTGAACTACATTTTGACAAAAAATTGTGTTATTATTCCAACAATTCTGTCCTCAGCATTAATTTATACAAAACACAAAAATTGATCAACTTAAAAGCATTATTCTTAAAATTTCTTTAAATACTCAATTTTAAAATAATTATTTTCTAAAATTACATTAAACTCCGCAATTTTTGTTACCAAAATCAATACAATCCTACAACTATTTCAGGTAATAATATGTTCAAACGGATGACGTTTCAATTGACAATAGAAACTGCAAATTGTGGAGGACATCATGATCTATGCGCATGTCAGCTAAATTACAAGAAATCACTGTACAACACCTGCCGTAAAGTCAAATTATACAAAAAGATACGGAAATGTGTAAAGATCCTATGAAAGCGCGTGGACAATGCACCTCAGTTTGTGGTAAGTTGTATTTGCGCTCATAACTTTGTTAATATTAATTGTACAACATAATTGAATATAAATGATTTTGTAGGAAATTTAATTTTGGATTAATTTTATTTTTTTATAATTTTTCAAAATAAGTACTCGTTTAAAAGTTATCTTCAAAAATATTAAATTGACCTCAATTTGTAATGAGGTCAAGAATTGTCCTCAGTTTAATTATTTGCAGGTGGCTTTATATATATATTACACTAACATAAAAGTCAATTTACTCAAAATTAAAAAAAAAATCCTATTTCAATATAAGGACAATTTGTACTACCAGTCGTATAGTTTTGGACAACAATACAGCAATGTTGCAATTCGTATTGGTTGATAAGAACGCTTCTACAGGTGGTTACTACGCAACTCAGGCTTCCCGCATTCTGGAAACTGAATTTAAACAAAGTAAACATCAAATTGGTTTTAATTTTTGGTTAATATTTAGTTTTTTTAAGATTTGGGTCACTATGCCATGACTAAGGTCAACGTGGTTTATTCGGGAAGACCAATCAGGACACGGGAAGTTGTTAATATTACTTTGGGTATAGTGTTTGGAGCATTATTGGTTACTTTGATATTTTTCGTGGCCATCTATGTTGTTTATGTTAAACCTATGAGGGATTATAAAGTTGATTTGAGGTTATAATCTAATTATGACATAGGTCAATTTGTTTAAAATAACATTTTAATATTTACTAAAGACAAATAAATTAATATTAGACTGAACACAATTGTTTTATATTATATTGAGGTCAATTAAATCAAATTTTAAACTGAGGACAATTTGATCATACTAAGGTTTATTTTGTCATTTTTACTTTAGGATTAATTGAAATATGCTAATCGAGGTTATTCCAAATTGTTACCTGAGGTCACTTTAATATCCCCACTGAGGTCATTAAGTGGTTAATTAAAACAAACTTTACTAATTTCATTACAATCAATAATTCAGTACAGTAACATTAATTTAATAATTTTTAGGTCAATAACGTTGCAGAGGACATTCCAACCATTTGTTTTCGCCCGTTTTGATAATAAAGATGAGGACAACAATAGTAGTTTAGACAGAAGTATGCAAAGCTTAGTCGCTAGTTTAGTGGAAAGAGCATTTGTAAATCCTATGTATGGTCAAGAGATGCCATCAACTAGTAAAGATAATTATGAAGTAAACAAACTGAGGTTACAAATATTGAGTTGACAAAGTTCCTTGATTGCGGGATTGTAATTTTCATTTTAGTTTACGCCCACCCGCCCAAGTGTTTGTGATCCAATTTTTTGATATCAAACACATGGGTGGGTGGGTGGGTGGGGCACGCAATTCATTGGTTGCGGAGCAGTAGTTTCAACTATAATTCCCGCCCACCCACCCAAGTGTTTGTGATCCAAATTCTTGATAACAAACAATTGGGTGGGTGGGTGGGACACGCAATTCATTGATTGCATGACAGTAGTTTCAACTTTAGTTCCCGCCCACCCACCCAAATGTTTGTGATCCAAATTCTTGATAACAAACACTAAGGTGGGTGGGTGGGGCACGCAATTCATTGATTGCGGGACAGTAGTTTCAACTTTAGTTCCCGCCCACCCACCCAAGTGTTTGTGATCCAAATTCATGATAACAAACAATTGGGTGGGTGGGACACGCAATTCATTGATTGCATGACAGTAGTTTCAACTTTAGTTCCCGCCCACCCACCCAAGTGTTTGTGATCAAAATTTTTGATAACAAACAATTGGGTGGGTGGGTCGGACACGCAATTCATTGATTGCATGACAGTAGTTTCAACTTTAGTTCCCGCCCACCCACCCAAGTGTTTGTGAAGCAATTCATTGATTGCGGGACAGTAGTTTCAATTTTAATGCCCGCCCACTCACCCAAGTGTTTGTGATCCAAATTCTTGATAACAAACACTTGGGTGGGTGGGTGGGACACGCAATTCATTGATTGCGGGACAGTAGTTTCAACTTTAGTTCCCGCCCATCCACCCAAGTGTTTGTGATCCAAATTCATGATAACAAACAATTGGGTGGGTGGGTGGGACACGCAATTCATTGATTGCGGGACAGTAATTTCAACTTTAGTTCCCGTCCACCCACCCAAGTGTTTGTGATCCAAATTCATGATAACAAACAATTGGGTGGGTGGGTGGGACACGCAATTCATTGATTGCATGACAGTAGTTTCAACTTTAGTTCCCGCCCACCCACCCAAGTGTTTGTGAAGCAATTCATTGATTGCGGGACAGTTGTTTCAATTTTAATGCCCGCCCACTCACCCAAGTGTTTGTGATCCAAATTCTTGATAACAAACACTTGGGTGGGTGGGTGGGACACGCAATTCAATGATTGCGGGACAGTAGTTTCAACTTTAGTTCCCGCCCACCCACCCAAGTGTTTGTGATCCAAATTCATGATAACAAACAATTGGGTGGGTGGGTGGGACACGCATTTCATTGATTGCATGACAGTAGTTTCAACTTTAGTTCCCGCCCACCCACCCAAGTGTTTGTGATCCAAATTCTTGATAAGGAACACTTGGGTGGGTGGGTGGGGAACGCAATTCAATGATTGCGGGACAGTAGTTTCAATTTTAGTTCCCGCCCACCCACCCAAGTGTTTGTGATCCAAATTCTTGATAACAAACACTTGGGTGGGTGGGTGGGTAGGGTACGCAATTTATTGATTGCATGACAGTAGTTTCAACTTTAGTTCCCGCCCACCCACCCAAGTGTTTGTGATCCAAATTCTTGATAACAAACACTTGGGTGGGTGGGTGGGTAGAGTACGCAATTTATTGATTGCGGAACAGTAGTTTCAACTTTATAGTTCCCGCCCACCCACCCAAGTGTTTATGATCCAAATTCTTGATAACAAACAATTGAGTGGGTGGGTGGGTGGGACACGACATTCATTGATTGCGGGACAGTAATTTCAACTTTAGTTCCCGCCCACCCACCCAAGTGTTTGTGAAGCAATTCATTGATTGCGGGACAGTAGTTTCAATTTTAATGCCCGCCCACTCACCCAAGTGTTTGCGATCCAAATTCTTGATAACAAACAATTGGGTGGGTGGGTGGGACACGCAATTCATTGATTGCGGGACAGTAGTTTCAACTTTAGTTCCCGCCTATCCACCCAAGTGTTTGTGATCCAAATTCATGATAACAAACAATTGGGTGGGTGGGTGGGACACGCAATTCATTGATTGCGGGACAGTAATTTCAACTTTTGTTCCCGCCCACCCACCCAAGTGTTTGTGATCCAAATTCATGATAACAAACAATTGGGTGGGTGGGTGGGACACGCATTTCATTGATTGCATGACAGTAGTTTCAACTTTAGCTCCCGCCCACCCACCCAAGTGTTTGTGATCCAAATTCTTGATAAGGAACACTTGGGTGGGTGGGTGGGGCACGCAATTCAATGATTGCGGGACAGTAGTTTCAACTTTAGTTCCCGCCCACCCACCCAAGTGTTTGTGATCCAAATTCTTGATAACAAACACTTGGGTGGGTGGGTGGGTAGGGTACGCAATTCATTGATTGCATGACAGTAGTTTCAACTTTAGTTCCCGCCCACCCACCCAAGTGTTTGTGATCCAAATTCTTGATAACAAACACTTGGGTGGGTGGGTGGGACACGCAATTCAATGATTGCGGGACAGTAGTTTCAACTTTAGTTCCCGCCCACCCACCCAAGTGTTTGTGATCCAAATTCATGATAACAAACAATTGGGTGGGTGGGTGGGACACGCATTTCATTGATTGCATGACAGTAGTTTCAACTTTAGTTCCCGCCCACTCACCCAAGTGTTTGTGATCCAAATTCTTGATAACAAACACTTGGGTGGGTGGGTGGGACACGCAATTCAATGATTGCGGGACAGTAGTTTCAACTTTAGTTCCCGCCCACCCACCCAAGTGTTTGTGATCCAAATTCATGATAACAAACAATTGGGTGGGTGGGTGGGACACGCATTTCATTGATTGCATGACAGTAGTTTCAACTTTAGTTCCCGCCCACCCACCCAAGTGTTTGTGATCCAAATTCTTGATAAGGAACACTTGGGTGGGTGGGTGGGGAACGCAATTCAATGATTGCGGTACAGTAGTTTCAATTTTAGTTCCCGCCCACCCACCCAAGTGTTTGTGATCCAAATTCTTGATAACAAACACTTGGGTGGGTGGGTGGGTAGGGTACGCAATTTATTGATTGCATGACAGTAGTTTCAACTTTAGTTCCCGCCCACCCACCCAAGTGTTTGTGATCCAAATTCTTGATAACAAACACTTGGGTGGGTGGGTGGGTAGGGTACGCAATTTATTGATTGCGGAACAGTAGTTTCAACTTTATAGTTCCCGCCCACCCACCCAAGTGTTTATGATCCAAATTCTTGATAACAAACAATTGAGTGGGTGGGTGGGTGGGACACGACATTCATTGATTGCGGGACAGTAATTTCAACTTTAGTTCCCGCCCACCCACCCAAGTGTTTGTGAAGCAATTCATTGATTGCGGGACAGTAGTTTCAATTTTAATGCCCGCCCACTCACCCAAGTGTTTGCGATCCAAATTCTTGATAACAAACACTTGGGTGGGTGGGTGGGACACGCAATTCATTGATTGCGGGACAGTAGTTTCAACTTTAGTTCCCGCCTATCCACCCAAGTGTTTGTGATCCAAATTCATGATAACAAACAATTGGGTGGGTGGGTGGGACACGCAATTCATTGATTGCGGGACAGTAATTTCAACTTTAGTTCCCGCCCACCCACCCAAGTGTTTGTGATCCAAATTCATGATAACAAACAATTGGGTGGGTGGATGGGACACGCAATTCATTGATTGCATGACAGTAGTTTCAACTTTAGTTCCCGCCCACCCACCCAAGTGTTTGTGAAGCAATTCATTGATTGCGGGACAGTAGTTTCAATTTTAATGCCCGCCCACTCACCCAAGTGTTTGTGATCCAAATTCTTGATAACAAACACTTGGGTGGGTGGGTGGGACACGCAATTCAATGATTGCGGGACAGTAGTTTCAACTTTAGTTCCCGCCCACCCACCCAAGTGTTTGTGAAGCAATTCATTGATTGCGGGACAGTAGTTTCAATTTTAATGCCCGCCCACTCACCCAAGTGTTTGTGATCCAAATTCTTGATAACAAACACTTGGGTGGGTGGGTGGGACACGCAATTCAATGATTGCGGGACAGTAGTTTCAACTTTAGTTCCCGCCTATCCACCCAAGTGTTTGTGATCCAAATTCTTGATAACAAACACTTGGGTGGGTGGGTGGGACACGCAATTCATTGATTGCGGGACAGTAGTTTCAACTTTAGTTCCCGCCTATCCACCCAAGTGTTTGTGATCCAAATTCATGATAACAAACAATTGGGTGGGTGGGTGGGACACGCAATTCATTGATTGCGGGACAGTAATTTCAACTTTAGTTCCCGCCCACCCACCCAAGTGTTTGTGATCCAAATTCATGATAACAAACAATTGGGTGGGTGGATGGGACACGCAATTCATTGATTGCATGACAGTAGTTTCAACTTTAGTTCCCGCCCACCCACCCAAGTGTTTGTGAAGCAATTCATTGATTGCGGGACAGTAGTTTCAATTTTAATGCCCGCCCACTCACCCAAGTGTTTGTGATCCAAATTCTTGATAACAAACACTTGGGTGGGTGGGTGGGACACGCAATTCAATGATTGCGGGACAGTAGTTTCAACTTTAGTTCCCGCCCACCCACCCAAGTGTTTGTGAAGCAATTCATTGATTGCGGGACAGTAGTTTCAATTTTAATGCCCGCCCACTCACCCAAGTGTTTGTGATCCAAATTCTTGATAACAAACACTTGGGTGGGTGGGTGGGACACGCAATTCAATGATTGCGGGACAGTAGTTTCAACTTTAGTTCCCGCCCACCCACCCAAGTGTTTGTGATCCAAATTCATGATAACAAACAATTGGGTGGGTGGGTGGGACACGCATTTCATTGATTGCATGACAGTAGTTTCAACTTTAGCTCCCGCCCACCCACCCAAGTGTTTGTGATCCAAATTCTTGATAAGGAACACTTGGGTGGGTGGGTGGGGCACGCAATTCAATGATTGCGGGACAGTAGTTTCAACTTTAGTTCCCGCCCACCCACCCAAGTGTTTGTGATCCAAATTCTTGATAACAAACACTTGGGTGGGTGGGTGGGTAGGGTACGCAATTCATTGATTGCATGACAGTAGTTTCAACTTTAGTTCCCGCCCACCCACCCAAGTGTTTGTGATCCAAATTCTTGATAACAAACACTTGGGTGGGTGGGTGGGTAGGGTACGCAATTTATTGATTGCGGAACAGTAGTTTCAACTTTATAGTTCCCGCCCACCCACCCAAGTGTTTATGATCCAAATTCTTGATAACAAACAATTGAGTGGGTGGGTGGGTGGGACACGACATTCATTGATTGCGGGACAGTAATTTCAACTTTAGTTCCCGCCCACCCACCCAAGTGTTTGTGATCCAAATTCTTGATAACGAACACTTGGGTGGGTGGGTGGGGTACGCAATTCATTGATTGCGGGACAGTAGTTTCATCTTTAGTTGTTCCCGCCCACCCACCCAAGTGTTTGTGATCCCAATTCTTGATAACAAATACTTGGGTGGGTGGGTGAGTGGGGTACGCAATTTATTGATTGCGGAACAGTAGTTTCAACTTTAGTTCCCGCCCACCCACCCAAGTGTTTATGATCCAAATTCTTGATAACAAACAATTGAGTGGGTGGGTGGGACACGACATTTATTGATTGCGGGACAGTATTTTCAACTTTAGTTCCCGCCCACCCACCCAAGTGTTTGTGATCCAAATTTTTGATAACGAACACTTGGGTGGGTGGGTGGGGCACGCAATTCAATGATTGCGGGACAGTAGTTTTAACTTTAGTTCCCGCCCACCCACTTAACTGTTTTTGGTTGAACTTCATGACCACAAACACTTGGGTGCGCTCAGTTCAGTGATTGCGGGATAGTAGTTTCAACTGGATTAAAATGTACAGTGTTGCCAACTGTCAAATAATAATTAAATACAATTGACAGATGTCAAAATTTGAGGAATAATATTAAATATGTTTGTTAAACTCTCAATCTACAGTGTTGCCAAATATCAGTCTAAAAATCTACAGTGTTGCCAAAACTGTTGAAGAATTATTAAATACAATTGACAGATGTCAAAATGTGATGTAATCAAATTAAAATAAATAAAATACTTTTTATTTCAACACAAAAATCCTTAAAGTTTGTTAACAATTGCGTTTCATAAAAATGTAAATTAAATGTCAAATCAATTGTTTTGTTTGGTAATACAATATGATATATGGATATGTATATAAACAATATATCATTTCACGATGCTTATTGCGAAAGCAAGCACCATACGTTCAAGCATTTAAATCACAATTGCTAAATCGCTCTTTTGTCCGCGACCAACGAACAATTTCCATTGCAGTAAATCTGCTCCATTTGTTTGTTTAGATTGCAAAATCGCGATGAGAAATCTCACACATGCATTCCTCTAGATAAATCCTACAACAATCTTTATTACTTTAATTTCTTCATTTATAAGACGATTAATGCTTTAAATCAGATCACGACCTCAATTGCATTTTTTAAATCAAGTGTGTATAAGTCAAATGTCATTTAAAATCAAATTTTGCTTATATTAAATGCATAAATCTGTTGCGCAGCACTTAAATATAGTACTTAAGACACTTTAATGTTAAGTCATCCGGGTAAAACCAATTAAAATTTGTCACAGCTTGCGCAGACAGATATTAAATTATTATAAATAGAATAATGTTTTGTGAAAATTTAAACATACAACTAACAGTAGAATCTTAGCAACTAGGATAATTAATCTCGGGAGGAATAGATGAAACGGTATTTCCGTCGGACCTTTTCTATGGAGGTCTATGGGTCGTACGAAAAATATCGCGCGCGCAAAAAACCAACGATGGCAACAAAGAGATACCGTTTTAATGAATTTCGCAATGGTCGAGATTGGATGTTAATTAAATCCATCGATTTGACTCGCATCTGTTTTTACCACTAGTTAAACGGCACAATTTCTTAATTAACTCTCATGTTATTAACGTTAGTAGAAAACGTTTGTAATGTAATTGGAATAACTAAACGAAACAGTTGCTGAGTTTAAGCTACATCATCTTTTTTTTTTCGGTACGGATTTAATAATACGGAACCGACGTGATATAATATAATCAAAATGATACAAATATGATTTGTAAATTTAAATTTCCCGCGCATATGTTATTATTTGTCACGTAGCAGTAACCACATCATTAAAATCATCATTTTGGCTGTTAACAGTGATTAAATAAAAAAATAACTATATAAACCTAGTAAACTAATATAAGTAATCTAATCTGCATTAAATTGCGCAACTTTTGATACTAAATACGTTTAATACAAATGGTTTTTTAATAGCGCAATACGAAAAACAAAACAGAAATTTAAAAAAGCAAAATTCAACTTTCTCTCAAAAACATCATTTTAGTCAACTAATACAAACTTTATTTTAAGATACGCTTACATATAATGAATCTACATTAAATTGCGCAACTTTTGATATTAAATAGGTTTGTTTCAACTAATTTTTTAGTTGCGCAATAATGAAAACAAAACAGAAATTTATAAAAGCAAAATTCAACTTTCTCTTAAAAACATCATTTTAGTCAACTAATTAAAACCTGAATTTAAGATACGCTTACATATAATGAATCTACATTAAATTGCGCAACTTTTGATATTAAATAGGTTTGTTTCAACTGATTTTTTTGATGCGCAATAATGAAAACAAAACAGAATTTTATAAAAGCAAAATTCAACTTTCTTTTAAAAACATCATTTTAGTCAACTAATTCAAACTTAAGTTTAAGATACGCTTACATATAATGAATCTACATTTAATTGCGCAACTTTTGATAATAAATAGGTTTGTTTCAATTGATTTTTTAGTTGCGCAATACTAAAAACAAAACAGAAATTTAAAAAAGCAAAATTCAACTTTCTCTCAAAAACACCATTTTAGTCAACTAATTCAAACTCAACTTTAAAATACGCTTACATATAATTATTCTAGATTTAATTGCGCAACTTTTGATACTAAATAAGTTTGATACAATTAATTTTTTGATAGCGAAATATTAAAAACAAAACAGAAATTATAAAAAACAAAATTAAACTTTCTCTCAAAAACCCCATTTTACTCAACTAATACAAACTTAATTTTAAGATACGCTTACATATAATGAATCTACATTAAATTGCGCAACTTTTGATATTAAATAAGTTTGTTTCAATTGATTCTTAAGTTGCGCAATACTGAAAACAAAACAGAAATTATAAAAAACAAAATTAAACTTACACTCAAAAACACCATTTTACTCAACTAATTCAAACTTAAATTTAAGATACGCTTACACATAATTATTCTGCATTAAATTGCGCAACTTTTGATACTAAATAAGTTTGATACATTTATTTTTTTAATAGCGCAATACTGAAAACAAAACCGAAATTTAAAAAAGCAAAATTTAATTTTCGATCAAAAACATCATTTTAGTCAACTAATTAAATATTAGCTTTAAGTTACTCTTACATTAAATTGATCTACATTAAATTTCGCAAATTTTGATACAAAATAAGTTGGATACAAATGATTTTTTAATAGCGCAATACTGAAAACAAAACAAAAATTTAAAAAAGCAAAATTCAAGTTTCTCTCAAAAACACAATTTTACTTAACTAATTCAAACTTAATTTCAAGATACGTTTACATATAATAAATCTACATTAAATTGCGCAACTTTTGATATTAAATAGGAATGTTTCAACTGATTTTTTAGTTGCGCAATAATGAAATCAAAACAGAATATTAAAAAAGCAAAATTCAACTTTCTCTCAAAAACATCATTTTAGTCAACTAATTCGAACTTAATTTTAAGATACGCTTACATATAATGAATCTAGATTAAATTGCGCAACTTTTGATACTAAATAAGTTTGATACAAATAATTTTTGAATAGCACAATATTGAAAACAAAACAAAAATTATAAAAAACAAAATTAAATTTTCTTTCAAAAACACCATTTTACTCAACTAATACAAACTTAATTTTAAGATACGCTTACATATAATGAATCTACATTAAATTGCGCAACTTTTGATATTAAATAGGTTTGTTTCAACTGATTTTTTAGTTGCGAAATAAAGAAAACAAAACAGAAATTTTAAAAAAAGTTAAAAAGCAAAATTAAACTTTCTCTCAAAAACATAATTTTAATCAACTACTTCAAACTTAACTTTAAAATACGCTTTCATATAATAAATCTACATTAAATTGCGCGACTTTTGATATTAAATAGGTTTGTTTCAAATGATTTTTTAGTTGCGCAATACTAAAAAAAAACAGAAATTTAAAAAAGCAAAATTCAACTTTCTCTCAGAAACAACATTTTAATCAACTAATTTAAACTCAACTTTAAATTACGCTTACATATAATTATTCTAAATTTAATTGCGCAACTTTTGATACTAAATACGTTTGATACAATTAATTTTTTAATGGCGCAATACTGAAAACAAAATACAAATTTAAAAAAACAAAATTCAATCTTCTCTCAAAAACACCATTTTACTCAACTAATACAAACTTAATTTTAAGATACGCTTACATATAATGAATCTACATTAAATTGCGCAACTTTTGATATTAAATAGGTTTGTTTCAACAGATTTTTTAGTTGCGCATTAATAAAAACTAAACAGAAATTCAAAAAAGCAAAATCTAACTTTTTTTTCAATAACACCATTTTACTCAACTAATTTAAACTTAACTTTAAAATACGCTTACATATAATAAATCTACATTAAATTGCGCAACTTTTGATATTAAATAGGTTTGTTTCAATTGATTTTTTAGTTGCGCAATACTGAAAACAAACCAGAAATTTAAAAAAGCAAAATTCAACTTTCTCTTAAAAACATCTTTTTAGTCAACTAATTCAAACTTAATTTTAAGATACGCTTACACATAATTAATCTACATTAAATTGCGCAACTTTTGATATTAAATAGGTTTGTTTCAATTGATTTTTTAGTTGCGCAATACTGAAAACAAACCAGAAATTTAAAAAAGCAAAATTCAACTTTCTCTTAAAAACATCTTTTTAGTCAACTAATTCAAACTTAATTTTAAGATACGCTTACACATAATTAATCTACATTAAATTGCGCAACTTTTGATATTAAATAGGTTTGTTTCAACTGATTTTTTAGTTGCGCAATAATGAAAACAAAACAGAAATTTAAAAAAGCAAAATTGAACTTTCTCTCAAAAACATCATTTTACTCAACTAATTCAAACTTAACTTTAAGATACGCTTACATATAATGAATCTACATTTAATTGCGCAACTTTTGATAATAAATAGGTTTGTTTCAATTGATTTTTTAGTTGCGCAATACTAAAAACAAAACAGAAATTATAAAAAACAAAATTAAACTTTCTCTCAAAAACCCCATTTTACTCAACTAATACAAACTTAATTTTAAGATACGCTTACATATAATGAATCTACATTAAATTGCGCAACTTTTGATATTAAATAGGTGTGTTTCAATTGATTTTTTAGTTGCGCAATACTAAAAACAAAACAGAAATTTAAAACAGCAAAATTCAACTTTCTCTCAAAAACATCATTTTAGTCAACTTAATTTTACGATACGCTTATATATAATGAATCTACATTAAATTGCGCAACTTTTGATACTAAATAAGTTTGATACAATTAATTTTTTGATAGCGCAATATTGAAAACAAAACAGAAATTATAAAAAACAAAATTAAACTTTCTCTCAAAAACACCATTTTACTCAACTAATTCAAACTCAACTTTAAAATACGCTTACATATAATTAATCTAGATTAATTTGCGCAACTTTTGATACTAAATAAGTTTAATACAAATAATTTTAAATAGCGCAATACTGAAAACAAAACAGAATTTAAAATAAGCTAAACTCAACTTTCTTTCAAAAACATCATTTTAGTCAACTAATTCAAACTTAACTTTAAGATACGCTTACATATAATGAATCTACATTAAATTGCGCAACTTTTGATATTAATTAGGTTTGTTCCAACTGATTTTTTAGTTGCGCAATAATGAAAACAAAACGGAAATTTAAAAAAGCAAAATTCAACTTTCTCTCAAAAACATAATTTTAGTCAACTAAATCAAACTTAACTTTAAGATGCGCTTACATATAATGAATCTACATTAAATTGCGCAACTTTTGATATTAAATAGGTTTGTTCCAACTGATTTTTTAGTTGCGCAATAATGAAAACAAATCAGAAATTTAAAAAAACAAAATTCAACTTTCTCTCAAAACCATCATTTTAGTCAACTAATTCAAACTTAACTTTAAGCTACGCTTACATATAATTAATCTATATTAAATTGCGCATTTTTTGATACTAAATATTATTCAACTAAACTCACCCAATCAACAACAAAACACAATCACAAATGATAGACTAACATGATAACATTTCAATCAATCCTTCTTAGTTTGTTTTTCGGTCAAGTATGGAACGTTTTCGGACGTGTAAGTGAAGGTCCATACCAAAGAAGAATACTAATTGATTTTAATTATTGCGTTTCGATTACTAATGACTTACCGCGAGGCCATCAATCATTAATCCATTTTAATTCTCACCTGAAACAAAATAATTTTATTAAAATTTCAAAAAAATTCAAAATTAATAGCCTTAAGCAGATTAAATCATTGATTGTTAATCTTTAATTGGATTCTGTTTATTGTAGCTTTAATGAGTTGTTCATGTAGCAGTGAAGGTCGACAGGAAATTAATAAACAAAAACAAGACGAATTATCATAGCAATTATCTTGAAATGTAAATATGCATTGACGTGGTAATGGGTTCCTAATTGCAGGATTCTTCTGCTTTATTCGCATGACTGAAAGCAGGAAATACGACAGGTTCACAACTACGCTTATTAAAATAATGATGTAAACAAATGTTTAAGATTAACTGTCATCTTCTCATAATTTGCCATATTGATTACCGTCAAATATAATTCTTAAAAGTTTATCTAAAGCAGAATTTGTGTAAAAAATTTGAATTAAGTCAGCAACCTTAAGGTTTTTTAAAATTTTAATTGACCATCAGCACACTTGATTTCATTAAAAAACCTTATTTAAAGAACTTAATTATGGTCAAATTGACCTTAGTTAGCCTTCAAAATGAGATTAAAGAAATTCAAAGAAATTGATTTGTGTTGAAAAATTGAGATAAGTCAGCAACCTTAAGGTTTTTTTGAATTTCAATTAAAAATTTGCAATCAGCATACTTCATTTTATTAGGAAACCTTATTTTAGGAACCTGAATGTTGCTAAATTAGCCTTAATCAGCCTTCAAAGTAAGATTTAAATTATTTTAGAAAGTTGACTTTGTTATGGATTTTAAGATAAGTTGGCAACCTTAAGAATTTTTTAAAATTTGTTTAAAAATTTGCATTTAGCACACTTGATTTCATTAAAAAAACCTTATTTAAGGAACCTAAATGTTGCTAAATTAGCCTTAATCAGCCTTCAAAGTAAGTTATTTAAGAAAGTTCACTTTGTCATGAAATTTGTGATAAGTCAGCAACCTTTAGGTTATTCTAAAAGATGTTTAAAAATTTGAATTTCGCATACTTGATTCTATATAATATGGTTTTAAACAGTAATGATTTTCATTCATAGTGGACATAATTATGACTTAAAGTAACTTTAGTGTTTTTGGCTTGAAATGTGTTTTGCTAAAAAGTTGTGATTTGTGAAGCAACCAATAAGAATTTTTGAATGTAGTTTAAAAATTTCAAATCAGCATACTTGATTCTGTATAAAATAACTAAAAACAGTAATTAAATTAATCTATTTTTGCCATACTTAAGACTTCAATTAACTTTTGTGTTTTTGGCTTGAGTTGAATTTTGCTAAAAAATTGTGATTTGTGAAGCAACCAATAAGAATTTTTAAATGTAGTTTAAAAATTTGGTTTTAGAATACTTGATTCTATATGAATCGACTAAAAACAGTTAATAAATAAACTCAAAATTGCCATAATTACGACTTAAAATGACTTTAGTACTATTGGCTTGATTGGTGTTCAGTCGGATTTTTTTGATTTGTGAAGCTACCACTAAGAATTTTTGAATCCGGTTTAAAAATTTGGATCCAACACACTTGATTCTATATAAAATGACTAAAAACAGTAACAAATTTTATCCACGGTTGCCATAATTATGACTTAAAGTAACTTTTGGATTGAGATGTGTATTTTCTGATTTGTGAATAAGAATTTTTTAAATCAAATTGAGCGTATGGATTTTAATCAATTTTGCACAGTTGGTACTAATGATATTGACCTATGTTGGTACCAAATTACACCAATTTCCAATGTACCGTTTTTGACTTATGAGCAATAATGTTATCTTCTATAACTTCTGTTTCTGCAAAATAATGCTGATTTATTTGAAGTTATGTAAAATTGAGCGTATGTATTTTGATCAATTTTGCACAGTTGGTACTAATGATATTGTTCTATGTTGTTGCCAATTTGCACCAATTTCCAATCTGCCGTTTTTGACTTATGAGCAATAATGTTATCTTCTATGACTTTTGATTCTGCAAAATGATGCTGATTGATTTGAGGTTATGGCAAATTGAACGGATAAATTTTGATCAATTTTGCACAGTTGGTACTAATGATATTGACCTATGTTGGTACCAAATTACACCAATTTCCAATGTACCGTTTTTGACTTATGAGCAATAATGTTATCTTCTATAACTTCTGTTTCTGCAAAATAATGCTGATTTATTTGAAGTTATGTAAAATTGAGCGTATGTATTTTGATCAATTTTGCACAGTTGGTACTAATGATATTGTTCTATGTTGTTGCCAATTTGCACCAATTTCCAATCTGCCGTTTTTGACTTATGAGCAATAATGTTATCTTCTATGACTTCTGTTTCTGCAAAATGATGGTGATTAATTTGAGGTTATATCAAATTAAGTAGACAAATTTTGATTAATTTTTCACAGTTGATACTAATGACATTGACCTAAATTGGTACTAAGTTGCACCAATTTCCAATGTGCCGTTTTTGACTTATGAACAATAATGTTATCTTCAATGACTTCTGTTTCTGCAAAATGATGCTGATTTATTTAAAGTTATGTAAAATTGAGTGTATGGATTTTAATCAATTTTGCACAGTTGGTACTAATGATATTGTTCTATGTTGTTACCAATTTGCACCAATTTCCAATTTACCGATTTTGACTTATGAGCAATAATGTTATCTTCTATGACTTCTGTTTTTGCAAAATGATGCTGATTGATTTGAGGTTATGGCAAATTGAACGGATAAATTTTGATCAATTTTGCACAGTTGGTACTAATGATATTGAGCTATGTTCGTGCCAATTTGCACTAAGTTCCAATGTACCATTTTTGACTTATGAGCAATAATGTAATCTTCTTTGATTTCTAGATTTTAAAACGATGCTGATTGGTTTAAGGTTATATCAAAATTGGCGTATAGATTTTGATCAATTTTGCACAGTTAGTACTAACAATACTGATCTATATTTGAACTAATATGCCTCAATTTCAATGTACCGTTTTTGACTTATGAGCTATAATGTTATCTTCTTTAATTTCTTATTCTGCAAAACAATGCTCATTGATTTGAGGTTATGAGAAATTGAGCGTATAAATTTTGATCAATTTTGCTCATATGGTATTAAAGATATAAACCTATGTTAGTACTAAATTGCACCAGTTTCCAATATACCGTTTTTGACTTATGAGCAATAAGGTTATCTTCAATGACTTCTGTTTCTGCAAAATGATGCTGATTTAATTAAAGTTATGTTAAATTGAGTGTATGAATTTTAATCAATTTTGCACAGTTGGTACTAATGATATTGTTCTATGTTGTTACCAATTTGCACCAATTTCCAATGTACCGATTTTGACTTATGAACAATAATGTTATCTTCAATGACTTCTGTTTCCGCAAAATGATTCTGATTTATTTGAAGTTATGTAAAATTGAGTGTATGGATTTTAATTAATTTTGCACAATTGGTACTAATTATATTGTTCTATGTTGTTACCAAATTGCACCAATTTCCAATGTATCGTTTTTGACTTATGAGCAATTATGTTATCTTCTATAATTACTAGATTTGCAAAATAATGCTGATTGATTTGAGGTTATGGCAAATTGAACAAGTAAATTTTGATCAATTTTGCACAGTTGGTACTAATGATATTGAGCTATGTTCGTGCCAATTTGCAATAAGTTCCAATGTACCATTTTTGACTTATGAGCAATAATGTTATCTTTTATGACTTCTGTTTTTGCAAAATGATGCTGATTGATTTGAGGTTATGGCAAATTGAACGGATAAATTTTGATCAATTTTGCACAGTTGGTACTGATGATATTGAGCTATGTTCGTGCCAATTTGCACTAAGTTCCAATGTACCATTTTTGACTTATGAGCAATAATGTTATCATCTATGATTTCTAGATTTGCAAAACGATGCTGATTGGTTTAAGGTTATATCAAAATTGGCGTATGGATTTTGATCAATTTTACACAGTTGGTACTATTGATATTAACTTATGTTGGTACTAAATTGCACTAATTTTCAATATACCGTTTTAGACTTATGAGCAATAATGTTATCTTCTATGACTTCTGATTCAACAAAACAATTTTGATTGATTTGAAGTTATGAGAAAATAAGCGTATGGATTTTGATCAATTTTGCACAGTTGGTACTAATAATATTGAACTATATTGGTGCCAATTTGCACTAAGTTCCAATGTACCATTTTTGACTTATGAGCAATAATGTTATCTTCTATAATTTCTAGATTTGCAAAACTATGCTGATTGGTTTAAGGTTATATCAAAATGGGCGTATGGATTTTGATCAATTTTACACAGTTGGTACTAATGATATTGACTTATGTTAGTACTAAATTGCACTCATTTTCAATGTACCGTTTTTGACTTATGAGCAATAATGTTATCTACTATGATTTCTGATTCTGCAAAACAATTTTGATTGATTTAAGGTCATATCAAAATGAGCGTATAAATTTTGATCAACGTTGCACAGTTGGTACTAATGATATTAGGCTATGTTGGTACCAAATTGCACTATTTTCCAATTTATTGCTCAAAAGTTATATGTAATTTTATTGTCTTCTATGACTACTGATTCTGTTAAGTCGGGTGGATTGATTTTAAATTAAGTCAAATTGAGCGTATGTATCTTGATTATTTTTGCACAATTGGTACTAATAGATTTGAGCTATGTTGGTACCAAATTACATCAATTTCCAATGTACCGTTTTGGTCTTATGAGCAATAATGTTATATTTTTTAATTTCTTACTCTGCAAAAAATTGTTCATTGATTTGAGGTTATAAAAAATTGAGCGTATGGATTTTGATCAATTTTGCTCATTTGGTATTAAAGATATAAACCTATGTTAATACTAAATTGCACAAGTTTCCAATGTACCGTTTTTGACTTATTAGCAATAATGTTATCTTCTATGATTTCTAGTTTTGCAAAATGATGCTGATTGATTTGAGGTTATGGCAAATTGAACGTATGAATTTTGATCAATTTTGCACAGTTGGTACTAATGATATTGACCTATGTTGGTACTAAATTGCATCAATTTTCAATGTAACGTTTTTGACTTATGAGCAATAATGATATCTTCTTTAACTTCTGATTCTGCAAAACAATGCTCATTGATTTGAAGTTATGAGAAATTGATCGTATAAATTTTGATCAATTTTGTACAGTTGGTACTAATGATATTGACCTATGTTGATACTAAATTGCACCAATTTCCAATGTACCGCTGTTGACTTATAAGCAATAATGATATCGTCTATGACTGTTTCTGCAAAATGATGTCTGATTGATTTGAGGTTCAAATCAAATTGAGCTGATGAATTTTGATCAATTTTGTACAGTTGGTATTAACAATACTGAGCTATATTTGAACCAAATTGCAACAATTTCCAATGTACTGTTTATGAGTTATGAAAAGTTATTTTATATTCCCTGACACCAGATTCTGTTTAGTTAGGTTAATTGATTTGAGATTATGTCAAATTGAGCGTATGATTTTTGATCAATTTTGCACAGATAGTACAAATGGCAGTGAGCTATGTTGAAACCAAATTGCATTAATCTCCAATGAGTCGTTTACAAGTTATTTTGGTAAAAAGTTATTTCCTATGTTTTTTGAATCTACTAAGCAAGGCTGATTAAATTGATCTAATGTCAAATTCAACGAATGGATTTTAATTAAATTTATGCAGTTGGTACTAGTGGTAATAAGCTATTTATATAACAAATTGCTTTAATTTCCAATGAACCATTTTCAAGTTATAAGTAATTATGTAAACTCTTGTGATTTCTGAGTTTCCTTAGTTAGGTTAATTAAATTGAGGTTATGTCAGATTGAGCGTATGGATTTTAATCAATTTTATACAGTTGGTAGTAATGGTATTAAGCCATGTTGAAACCAAATTGCATTAATTTTCAATGCATCGTTTGCGAGTTATTAGTAGTTATGTTATCTTCTGTGATTTTTAATTCAACTAAGCAAGGCTGATTAAATTGATATAAAATCAAATTCAGCGTATGGATTTCAATTAAATTTATGCAGTTGTTACTGATGGTAAAAGCCTATATTTGTACCAAATTGCATCAATTTCCAATGTACCGTTTCCAAATTATAAGTAATTATGTTAACTCTTGTGACTTTTGAGTTTCCTTAGTTAGATTGATTAAATTGAGGTTATATCAAATGGAGCGTATGAATTTTGATCAATTTTATACAGTTGGTACTAATGGTATTGAGCTATGTTGAAACCAAATTGCATTAATTCTAATGAGTCGTTTACGAGTTATTGGTAATTATGTTATATTCTGCGTTTTTTGATTTAACTAAGCAAGGCTGATTAAATTTATAGAATGTCAAATTCAGCGTATGAATTTTAATTAAATTTATGCAGTTGGTACTAATGGTAGTAAGCTATATTTGTAACAAATTGCTTCTATTTCCAATGTACCGTTTTTAAGTTATAAACAATAATGTTATCTGCTATAAATCCTGATTTGATTTGGTAAAATTAACTAAATTGAGGTGATGTCAAATTCTATTATTTTGCACAGTTGGTAGTTCTGATAATAAATTATTATAAAAACAAGTTTCATCAGTATCCAATGAACCGTTTGGAAGTTACCCTCTATCAAGTTACCACTAAGCAACTCGCATTAAAGTGAGTAAAGTCAAATAATTTGAGATAAAGTAAATTTGAGCGTATCAATTTTGATAAATTTTACACATTTGGTAGTACTGATAATGAAGTATTATTAAAACAAATTTCATCAATATCCAATGAACAGTTTGCGAGTTATCATCTATCAAGTTACCAATAAACAATTTGCATCAAAGTATGACAAGTAATTTAAGATGAAGTAAATTTGAGCGTATCAATTTTGATTAATTTCACACAGTTTGTAGAACTGACAATGAAATACTATGAAAACAAATTTAATCAATATCCAATAAACAATTTGAGAGTTATCCTCTATCAAGTTACCACTAAACAAATCGCATCAAAGTAAGTAAACTCAAATAATTTGAGGTTATGTAAATTTGAGCGTGTAAATTTTAATGAATTTTACACAATTGGTAGTACTGATAATAAAGTATTATGAAAACAAATTTCATCATTTTCCAATAAGCAGTTTGGAAGTTATCATCTATTAAGTTACCACTAAGCAGCTTGCATCAAAGTGACTTAAGTCAGATAATTTGAGATTAAAGATAATTAACCTATTACTGGTAACGGTTACCGGTATATTCTAATAACTGTTAAATTAATAAATTTGACAAACTGAGTGTTGTTAACTTGATAAATATTATATAAACTAAAACTAATTGATTTAAATTTGACATAAATAAAAATAATGTCATTGCTACGATAAAATTAATTTTACAGTAAACAATAATTATTTAAAAATAATACATACATGAAATGACGCAATCGACTTCCGAACCATTCGCTTGGAATGTTATCACCGCATCGAACAAAAGACGCGCATCTAATTATTAATTTGCCGGATGTTAAGCGTTGTCTGAATCTGAGATCACTAATTCCACCTCGTGTGAAATCATTGAGTTTGCAAGTTTTTTATTTTATAAAAATAATTATAATTCCAACCTCGACTCATTATTTTACATGAATAAATAATGAAATGTTAATACTAAAATATTTTTAAATGAAATTTGATTCGGATCACTCCCACCGGATTCAATTACATTAAAAACAATTCGTAACCAATTGATTCAGTTTAAATTAAAATGAGTTCCGCATTAGTTGCTTTTTTGATTATTTTATTAACCCCAATTGAAGCCCTTAAAAGAACATGGCTTCCCAATACTAACGTTTTAAATGAAGCAAATTGGAGGAAACATGATCATCTAGAATGTACCGGCATACAATTCCCACAAAATATAGGAGGCCTTATGAGTCTCAGTTCGGCCAACATAAGATCAATTGAATTACCACTTAATGGAGAAATAGCTATCAACAATGGGGCTTCAATTACATTAGATGAAGATGATATTGGATGTAATTAGTAAGTTATTTGCATTATTGTTGTTAAAATTATTTATTTAAAAGGTGTCAAAGTCAAGCCAATCGAGTTCAAGGATTGGTTCGATCCGAGGAATTGGAATGTGTTGAAGAACAATGCAATTCCTGATATTGAGAGGATTCCGTGTCGATTGGATGATATCGTTTTTGATCAGAATGCGTCATTTGCTATTACTACTTCTAATGCGGAAGTTAGAGTTAATTCTATTTCTTTTATGGGAGTTAAAATGGAGAAGAGTAAATGGGCGGATTATTTAAATTCTGAAGAAGGTAAGTTGAATCATGTTCGAAAATTATTAAAATTGCTGAGGAAAGCATTTATTTATCAATGCAGTAATTTTTAATAAAATCCAAAATATTTCAAAAATTGTTTCTGATTTTTGAAATTAAATTTTGAGCAAAGTAACACGTTGAGCAATGTTTTAGCTAAGTTTTACTAAAATTTTGAATTTTTATTTTCACAATTGTGTTCTCAGCTTCAATTTATGCAAAGCAGTAATTTCTAATAAAATCCAGAATATTTCAAAAATTATCAAAAACTGTTTTTAAAATTTGAAATTAAATTTTGAGCACAGTAACATGTTAAGCATTGTTTTGGCTAAGTTTGTCAAAAATTAAAAAAAAAAGGTTTTATTTCAAAAATTGTAACCTCAGCTTCAATTTATGCAAAGCAGTAATTTTTAATTAAATCCAAAATGTTTCAAAAATGATCAAAAAATGTTTTTGATTTTTGAAATTAAATTTTAAAAACGGTATCATGTTAAGCAATGTTTTAGATAAATTTTACTAAAAATTTTGGATTTTAATTTTAACAATTGTGTACTCAGCTTTGATTTAGACAAAGCAGTAATTTCTAATAAAATCCGAAATATTTTAAAAAAATTCAAAAAGTGTTTCTAATTTTTGAAATTAAATTTTGAGCAAAGTAGCATATTAAGCAATGCTTTGGCTAAATTTGTCAAAATTTTTGGATTTTTATTGCAACAATTGTGTCCTCAGTTTTGATTTATGCAAAGCAGTAATTTTCAATAAAATCCAAAAAATTTCAAATATATCAAAAATTGTTGCTGATTTTTGAAAACAAATTTTGAGCAAAGTTACATGTTAAGCAATATATTGGCTAAATTTGTCTAAAATTTTGGATTTTAAATTCAACAATTGTGTCCTCAGCTTTGCTTTATGTGAAGCAGCAATTTCTAATAAAATCCAAAAAAATTCAAAAATTAGCAAAAACTGTTTTTGATTTTTAAAATTAAATTTTGAGTATGTTATTATGTTAAACAACGTTTTTGCTAAATTTTACTAAAATTTTGGATTTTTATTTTAACAAATGTGTCCTCAGCTTCAATTTAGGCAAAGCAGTAATTTCTAATAAAATCCAAAATATTCCAAAAATTATTAAAAAATGTTTTTAATTTTTTAAAATAAATTTTGAGCAAAATTACATGTTAAGCAATGCTTTGGCTAAGTTTCTCTAAAGTTTTGGATTATTATTCCAACAATTGTGTCCTCAGCATCGATTTGTGCAAAGCAATAATTTCTAATAAATTAAAAAAAAAAAACAAAAATTATCAAAAAAGGTTTTTCATTTTTGAAATTAAATTTTGAGTACGGTATCATGTTATGCAATGTTTTGGCAAAATTTTACTAAAATTTTAGATTTCTATTTAAAGAAATGTGTCCTCAGTTTTGATTTATGCAAAGCAGTAATTTCAAATAAAATCCAAAATATTTAAAAATTGATCAAAATTTTTGTCTAGTTTTTAAAATTAAGTTTTGATCAAAACAACATGTTAACCAATGTTATAACTGAATTTCTCTAAAAGCAGTAATTTCTAATAAATTCCAAAATATTTCAAAAATTATCAAAAATTGTTTATAATTTTTAAAATTTAATTTTGAGCAAAGTAACATCTTAAGCAATATTTTGATCAAATTTTTCAAAAATTTTGGATTTCTATTTCTACAATTTTGTTCTCAGCTTTGATTTATGCAAAGCAATAATTTTTATTAAAATCCAAAATATTTCAAAAATAATCAAAAATTGTTTATGATTTTTAAAATTAAATTTTGAGCAGAGTAACATGTTAAGCAATATTTTGGAAATATTTCTCTAAAATTTTAGATTTTTATTTAAACAAATGTGACCTCAGCTTTGATTTATCCAAAGCAGTAATTTCTAATAAATTCCAAAATATTTCAAAAATTATCAAAAATTGTTTCTGATTTTTCAAATTAAATTTTGAGCAAAGTAATATGTCAAGCAATATTTTGGCTTTGTTTCTTTAAATTTTTGGAAATTTATTGCAACAATTGTGTCCTCAGTTTCGATTTATGCAAAGAAATTTTTTTTTAATAAAAACAAAAATATTTCAAAAATTATCAAAAACTATTTGTAATTTTTAAAAGTAATTTTTGAGCAAAGTAACATGTTAAGCAATATTTTGGATAAACTTCTCTAAAATTTTGAATTTCTATTTCAACAATTGTACCCTCAGCTTTGATTTATGCAAAGCAGTAATTTTGCATAAAATCCAAATAATTTCAAAAATTATCAAAAATTATTTCTAGTTTTTGAAATTAAATTTTGAACAAAAAAACATGTTAACCAATGCTTTGGCTAAGTTTCTCTGAAAATTTAGATTTGAATTTCAACAATTGTGTCCTCAACTTTGATTTATGCAAAGCAGTAATTTCTAATCAAATCCATAATATTTCAAAAATTAATAAAAAAATTTTCTAATTTTTTAAAATAAATTTTGAGCAAACTAACATGTTAACCAATGCTTTGGCTAAGTTTCTCTAAAAATTTGGATTTTTATTCCAACAATTGTGTCCTCAGCTTCGATTTGTGCAAAGCAGTAAATTCTAATAAATTCCAAAATGTTTCAAAAATTATCAAAAATTGTTTTCAATTTTTGAAATATAATTTAAGCAAAGTAACATGTTAAGCAATATTTTGGTCAAATTTTTCCAAAATTTTAGATTTCTATTTCAACAATTTTGTCCTCAGCTTTGATTTATGCAAAACGGTAATTTTTATTAAAATCCAATTTTTTTCAAAAATTATGAAAAATGTTTTTGATTTTTTAAATTGAATTTTGAACACGTTATCAGATTAAGCAAAATTTTGGCTAGATTTTTCTAAAATTTTAGATTTCTATTTCAACAACTGTGACCTCAGCTTCGATTTATGCAAAGCAGCAATTTCTAATAAAATCCAAAATATTTCAAAAATTATCAAAAAATATTTCTGATTTTTGAAATTAAATTTTGAGCACTATAATATGTTGAGCAATATATTAGCTAAATTTCTCTAAAATTTTGAATTTTTATTTCGACAATATTGTCCTCAGCTTTGATTTGTGTAAAGCAGTAATTTTCAATAAAAACCAAAATATTTCAAAAATTATCAAAAAAATTATTTTAATTTTTAAAATTAAATTTTGAACAAAGTTACATGTTAAGCAATATTTTGGCTTAATTTCTCTTAAATTTTAGATTTTTATTTCAACAATTGTGTACTCAGCTTTGATTTATGCAAAGCAGTAAATTCTAATAAATTCCAAAATGTTTCAAAAATTATCAAAAATTGTTTCTGATTTTTGGAAATTAAATTTTGAGCTAAGTAACATGTTAAGCAATATTTAAGTTAAGTTTCTTTAAAAATTTAGCTTTTTACTTTGACAATTGTGTCCTCAGCTTCGACTTATGCAGAGCAGTAATTTCTAATAAAATCAAAAATGTTTCAAAAATTATCAAAAATTGTTTATGATTTTTGAAATTAAATATTAAGCATTATTTTGGCTAAATGTTTCTAAAATTTTAGATTTTTATTTCAACATTTGTGTCCTCAGCATCGACTTATGCAAAACAATAATATTTCATGCAAAGCAGTATTTTCTAATAAAACTCAAAATACTTCAAAACTTATCAAAAATTGTTTTTTGATTTTAAAATTCAATTTTGAGCAAAGTAACATTTCAAACAATATTTTGACTTTGTTTCTCTAATTTTTTGGGATTTCATTGCTACAATTGTGTCCTCAGTTTTGATTTATGCAAAGCAGTAATTTCGAGTGAAATCAAAAATATTTTAAAAATTCTCAAAAATTGTTTCTAATTTTTCAAAATAAATGTTGAGCAAATTAACATGTTAGGCAATGATTTGGCTAAATTTTCCCAATATTTTGGATTTATATTTCAACAATTATGTCCTCAGCTTTGATTTATACTAAGAAGTAACTTCTAATAAAATAAAAAATATTTCAAAAATTATCAAAAATTATTTTTAACACTTGAAATTAAATTTGGAGCACAGTAACATGTTAAACAATGTTTTAGCTAAGTTTTACTAAAATTTTGGATTTTTATTCCAACAATTGTGTCCTCAGCTTTGAGTTATGCAAAACAGTAATTCATAATAAAATCTAAAATATTTCAAAAATTATCAAAAATTGTTTCTAGTTTTTGAAATTAAATTTTGAGCAAAATAACATGTTAACCAATGCTTTGGTTAGGTTTCTCTAAAATTTTGGATATTTATTCCAACAATTGTGTCCTCAGCTTCAATTTGTGCAAAGCAATAATTTCTAATAAAATCCAAAATAGCTGAAAATGATCAAAAATTGTTTCTGATTTTTGAAATTAAATTTTGAGCACAGTAACATGTTTAGCAATATTTTGGCTTAATTTTTCTTAAATTTTGAATTTTTGTTTCAACAATTGTGTCCTTAGCTTAGATTTATGCAAAGCAGTAATTTCTTATAAAATCCAAAATGTTTTTATCAAAAAACTGTTTCTAAATTTTAAAATTTAATTTTGACCATAGTAACATATTAAGCAATACTTTGGCTAGGTATTTATAAATTTTTGGATTTTAATTTCAACAATTGTGTACTCAGCTTCAAATTAGGCAAAGAAATTTTTTTTTTAAATCAAAAATTTTTTTTAAAAATGTTTATAATTTTTGAAATTAAATTTTGAGCAAAGTAAGATGTTAAGCAGTATTTTGACTAGTTTCTCCACAATTTTGGATTTTTTTTTCAACAATTGTGTCCTCAGCTTCAATTTATGCAAAGCTCTAAAACCTTTTAAAATCCAAAAATTTTCAAAAATTATCAAAAATTGTTTTTAAATTTTGAAATTAAATTTTGAGCTAAGTTACATGTTAAGCAATAATTTGGCTAAGTTTCTCTAAAATTTTGGATTTTTATTTTAACAATTGGGTCCTCAGATTTGATTTATGCAAAGCAGTAATTTCTCAAAAATCCAAAATATTTCAAAAATTTCCGAAACTTGTTTCTGATTATTGAAATTAAATTTTAAGCAAAGTAACATGTGAAGCAATGTTTTGACTGAATTTGTCTGAAATTTTAGATTTTTATTTAAACAAATGTGACCTCAGCTTCGATTTATGCAAAGTAGTAATTTATAATAAAATCTAAAATAGTTCAAAAATGATCAAAAATTGTTTCTGATTTTTGAAACTTAATTTTGTGCAAAATAAGATGTTTAGCAGTATTTTGACTAAGTTTCTCCACAATTTTGGATTTTTGTTTTAACAATTGTGTCCTCAACTTCAATTTATGTAAAGCCCTAAAATCTTATAAAATCCAAAATATTTCAAAGATGATTAAAAATTGTTTTTAAATTTTGAAACTAAGTTTTGAGCTAAGTTACATGTTAATCAATAATTTGGCTATTGTAACTTTTGTGTCCTCAGCTTTGATTTATGCTAAGAAGTAACTTCTAATAATATCCAAAATAGTTCAAAAATGATAAAAAATTAATTCTAATTTTTGAAACTTAATTTTGAGCAAAGTATCATGTTAAGCATTTTTTAAACTACATTTTGACCTAAAATTAGGTAAATATTCCAACAATTGAGTCCTCAGCATAAGCTTATGCAAAGCAGTAAAGTAAATTAAAATACAAAATGTTTCAAAAAATTTAACACTTTGGTGGGTGGGTAGGCCACTCCAATCCAAACTACTGATTCAGTATTATGGTATATAGTATCCCACTCACCCACCCAACTGTTTGTTATCAAGAGATTGAATGTTTAACCTCTCTGCAAACGTCAAAAGTCATTTTGTCACAAGAGAAAGTCGTAATCCAATCGCTTGATAACTAACACTTGGGTGGGTGGGTGGGCCACTCCAATCTAAAATACTGACTCGGTATCATGTTATGGAGTTTCCCACCCACCCACCCAATTGTTGGTCATCAAAAGATTAAATGGTAAACCTCTCTGCTAACATCAGAAGTCCTTTTGTCACAAAAGAAGGTTGCGATCCACTCCAATTCAAACTACTGACTTGGTATCATGGTATGGAGAAGCCTACTCACCCACCCAATTGTTGATTATCAAGAGATTAAATGCTTAACCTCTTTGCAAACGTCAGAAATCAGTTTATCACAAGAGACTTTTGTAATCCAATATCTTGATAACTAACTCTTGGGTGGGTGGGTGGGTGGGCCACTCTAATCCAAACTACTGACTTAGTACCATAGTAGAAGTGTTTCACCCTCTCACCCAATTGTTGGTTATCCAGAGATTGAATGCTTACCCTTTCTGCAAACGTCAGAGGTCATTTTGTAACAAGAGACGTTTGTGATCCAATCTCTTGATAACTAACACTTGGGTGGGTGGGTGAGCCGCTCCAATCCAAACTGCTGACTTAGTATCATGGTATGGAGTGTCCCACCCACCCACCCAATTATTGGTCATTGAAAGATTGTATGCTCAACATTTCTGCAAACGTTATAAGTCATTTTGTCACATGAGACGTTTGTGATCTAATCTCTTGATAACTAACACTTGGGTGCGTGGGAGGGTCATTCCAATCCAAACTACTGAATTAGTATCATGATATGAAGTGTCCTACCCACCCAATTGTTGGTCATCAAGAAATTGAATGCTTAACCTTTTGAAGTCATTTTGTCACAAGAGACGTTTGTGATCCAATCTCTTGATAACTAAAACTTGGGTGGGTGAGTGGGCCGCTCCAATCCAAACTACTGACTAAGAATTATAAAATAGAGTATCCCATCCACCCACCCAATTGTTAATCATCAAGATAACCCAACAATTGTGTTTTCAGAGTAAGTCTAAGCAAAGCAAAAAAATATTTTAAAATCCAAAATTTTCAAAAAATTTAAAACATTACTTTTAAATTTTAAAGTTCAATTTTGAGCAAATCAACATGTTAAGTATTCTTTGAACTACATTTTGAGCAAAAATTGTGTTATTAATCCAACAATTGTGTCCTCAGCATTAAATTGTACAAAACACTAATTTCACAAAAATATTGCTTAACTTAAATGCGTTTTTATAGGTTTCAGATAAATGCTCATTTTTTAAATAATTATTTTCAGAAATTACATTAAATTCCGCAACTTTTGTGACCAAAATTAATAAAATCGTATAACTATTTCAGGTAGTAATATGTTCAAACAGATGACATTTCCATTGACAATAGAAACTGCAAAATGTGGAGAACATCATGATCTCTGCGCATGTCAACTAAATTACAAGATATCACTGTACAACACCTGCCGTAATGTCAAATTATACAAAAAAGATACAGAGATGTGTAAGGATCCTATAAAACCGCGCGGACAATGCACCTCAGTTTGTGGTAAGTTGTATTTACGCTTATAACTTTGTTAATATTAATTCTACAACGTAATTGTACATAAATGAATTTGTAGGAAATTTAATTTTGGATTAATTTTATTTTTTGTAATTTTTAAAAATATGTACTCTTTTAGGAGTTATCTTCAAAAATATTAAATTAACTCAGTTTATACTTTAATTGTCCTTAATTTAATTATTTGCAGGTGCTTATATACACACTAACTTAAAAGTAAATTTACCCAAAATCAAAAAATTTCTATCTCAATATGAGGACAATTTGGACTACCACTACAGTCGTATAGTTTTGGACAACAATACACCAATGTTGCAATTCGTATTAGTTGATAAGGACGCTTCTACAGGTGGTTACTATGCAACTGAAACTGCCCGCATTCTGGAAACTGAATTTAAACAAAGTAAACATTAAACTGGTTTTGATTTTTAGTTAATATTTAGTTTTTTACAGATTTGGGTCTTTATGCCATGACTAAGATCAACGTGGTTTGTTCGGGAAGACCAATTAGGACACGGGAAGTTGTTAATATTACTTTGGGAATAGTGTTTGGAGCATTGTTGGTTACTTTGATATTTTTCGTGGCCATCTATGTTGTTTATGTTGGACCAATGAAGGATTATAAGGTTGATTTGAGGTAATTGAATTATGACTGAGGTCAATTTGTTTATAATAACATTTTAATATTTACTGAGGACAATTAAATTTATGTTTGACTGAAGACAATTGTTTTAGATTATACTGAGGTCAATTTAATCAAATTTTTAACTGAAGACAATTTGGTCATTTTTACTTTAGTATTAACTGAAATATGCTAATTGAGGCCATTTCAAATTGTTAACTGAGGTTACTTTAATTTCCCAACTGAGGTCATTGAGTGGTTATTTAAAACAAACGTTACTAATTTAATTGCAATCAATAATTAAATACTGTAGTATTAATTTAATAATTTTTAGGTCAATAACGTTGCAGAGGACATTCCAACCATTTGTTTTCGCCCGTTTTGATAATAAAGATGAGGGCAACATTAGTTTTGACAGAAGTATGCAAAGCTCAGTGGCTAGTTTAGTGGAAAGGGCATTTGATAATCCCATGTATGGTCAAGAAATTCCATCAACCAGTAAAGATGATTATGAGGTAACAAACTGAGGCCACAAATTTTTTTATAATCACAATATAGTCGACTTTAGTATCAAATGAAAGATAATTTGATAAATTTGAATAATATTTAAGAAAATTTAAGTTAGAATAATCCGTTTAGATTTAAATTTGATAAAACTAATTAGCAAAATTAATAACAATTGTGTTTGAATGCATATAATTTCCTTATTCTGATATGGATTTGGTTAATATTATTAGGAAATGATTGTGCATTAGTGGTAATTGTAATTTAAAGAAATAATTATATTCAAATTTTATTTATTGAAGAAATTAATAAACTATCGACCAATGCAATTATTACAACAATCTTTTATATTAATATCAATTATTTATGGAAAATTTCATCAATTTATTTCAAATACTTTCTAAGCTAAAAGAAATTTAATAATCAATCACAATAGCGATGATTTTTAGTGACGTCACAGGGTGTAAACAAAATGGCCGCCTCCCTCTAATATAACCTACAAATTTTTATTAACAAATTAAATTCAACCTATTTAAGCATCGTGAAACTTCAATTACATTTGCCAACCTTGACTCGATTAAAAAGCAATTCACTTTTTTTTCTGCGGTGATTCCTTCAAATTTGATTAGACCTGTCGTGCACTTTTTAATATTCAACAAGTTTGTATTTGTTTTATTGCGTAAGCGTGCTGAGGTCAGTCCTAATCGATGCTAATTAACTTTAATTGGCCGCATCTATATTTGTAAATAATTATTATTTCAAGTAGGCGTTGGTTGTTGCATTTAGTAAATAAACAAGCAATGTTTGATTAAATAACAATTGGATCAACAAGTTTTGTGTTTGAATTTATTAGAAAGTTGTCTGTAAAATTTTAAATTACACATTTTTGTCGATAGTAATTAATCGAGTGTGCTTGCGTCGAGCGCTGTTGTTAAGTAAAAGTTACTAAATCACCATCTTTCCCTTTTTTATTACCCGAATTAACTCTGGAAATTGAAACCGTGTTGCAAAAGGTATCATTTCGTCACTATTTCTAGGTTAATTGTCCTAATTTTGATAGATAATAATAAACATAACCTCAAAAACCAATTTTGACATAAATTGCATTTTTGCATACAAAATAATTAAATTTTATTTTGTATGCTAAAGTAAAAGTGATTGCAGCTTATAGTAAATAATTTATTTTTGGTTTACTTTGCAGGGCAAAGATGCGACACCAGAGGCGGCCATTGAAGCTGCTACTATGTTGCAACAGGAGAGTCAACAGGAGGGTCATGGAATGGAAATACAGGAAATACATTAAGATTTTAAATTGTATTTTAATAAAAAAATTAATTTAATGCTAAATATATGTGGGCACAATGATATCCTGCTGTGGTTGGGGCGTAGCCGCAAATGTCAAGGGAAACCTATTCCGTCAATGTCATCCCAAAAATAAATGAACTGTGACTGGTTGCGGTTGATCTGATTTTTATCGTCTGCGGCGCACTTCGTTAAAGGAATTGCGTTGTGGATTTATGTTGCGGATTAACCATATTCGATTCTAAATTGTTGATTATTTAATAATTGTTTGTTTACATTGAGTAACTTTGTATTTCAGTTTATTGGTTTCAATTTTATTTAATCTAATTTGTTGAACATAAAATCTACAAAAAAGATTGAATACAGACACAGATGTCGAATTACAATGACAACTAAAATAAAAATGAAGCCTATGACAAATGACAGTTGACAGCTGTCAAAAATAATTTACCTTTTAGTTTGTCTACAACATATCACCTCCAAATCATATAATGTCAATTAGAAGCTCACCTGAAACAAAACAGAAAAAATATTAATAACTTTAAAATCATTCATTGGAGTTACATATGAAATTTGGCATATGTTTACAACATAATACAAAATATCAACAAGTTTGGTCAATTTATTTCCGAATTACAGCAATTTGTTTAAGAATTTTGGCAAATTTTGTTAGTAATTGGTCCACCATTTTGTTATTTGTTGAAACTTGTTGTTCAAACTCTGGAATTATTTAAAACAACTATGTTTACATCATAATATAAAATATCAACAAGTTTAGTAAATTATTTTCCGAATTACAGCAATTTGTTTAAGAATTTTGGCAAATTTTGGTAGTAATTGGTCCGCCATTTTGTTATTTTTTTAAGTTTGTTGTCCAAACTTTGGAATTATTTAAAACAACTATATTTACATCATATTACAAAATATCAACAAGTTTGGTAAATTATTTTTCGAATTGCAGCAATTTGTTTAAGAATTTTGTCAAATTTTGTTAGTGTTTGGTCCGCCATTTTGTTATTTCTTGAAGTTTTTTGTCCAAACTTTGTAATTATACAAAACAACTATATTTACATCATAATACATAATATCAACAAGTTTGGTAAATTATTTTCCAAATTGCAGCAATTTGTTTAAGAATTTTATCAAATTTTGTTAGTAATTGGTCCGCCATTTTGTTATTTCTTGAAGTTTATTGTCCAAACTCTGGAATTAGTTTAAACAACTATATCTACATCATATTACAAAATATCAACAAATTTGGTGAATTATTTTCCGAATTGCAGCAATTTGTTTAAAAATTTTGTCAAATTATGTTAGTAATTGGTCCGCCATTTTGTTTTTTGTTAAAGATTATTGTTCAAACTTTGGAATTATTTAAAACAACTATGTTTACATCATATTACAAAATATCAACAAGTTTGGTAAATTATTTTCCGAATTGCAGCTATTTGTTTAAGAATTTTGTCAAAGTTTGTTAGTGTTTGGTCCGCCATTTTGTTATTTCTCACAGTTTATTAACCAATTTTTGGAATTATTTGTAACAACTTTGTTTACATCATAATACAAAATATCAACAAGTTTCGTAAATTATTTTCCGAATTGCAGCAATTTGTTTAAGAATTTTGTCAAATTTTGTTAGTAATTTATCCGCCATTTTGTTTATTGTTGACGTTCATGGTTCAAATTTTAAAATTATCTGAAACAACTATATTTACATCATATTACAAAATATCAACAAGTTTGGTAAATTATTTTTCAAATTGCAGCAATTTGTTAAAGAATTTTAGCAAAGAATGTTAGTAATTGGTCCGCCATTTTGTTATTTCTTGATGTATATTGTCCAAACTTTGAAATTATTTAAAACAGCTATATTTACATCATATCACAAAATATCAACAAGTTTGGTAAATTATTTTCTGAATTGCAGCAATTTGTTAAAAATTTTGGAAAATTTTGTTAGTAATTAGTCCGCCATTTTGTTATTTCTTGAAGTTTATTGTCCAAACTTTGGAATTATTTAAAACAACTATATTTACATCAAATTACAAAATATCAACAAGATTGGTAAATTATTTTCCAAATTGCAGCAATTTGATTAAGAATTTTGTCAAATTTTGTTAGTAATTGGTCCGCCATTTTGTTATTTCTTAAAGTTTATTGTCCAAACTTTGGAATTACTTTTAACAACTATATTTACATCATATTAAAAAATATCAACAAGTTTGGTAAATTATTTTCCGAATTACAGCAGTTTTTATAAGAATTTTGTCAAATTTTGTTAGTAATTGGTCCGCCATTTTGTTATTTCTTACAGTTTATTGTCCAAAATTTAGAATTATTTAAAACAACTATATTTACATTATAAAACAAAATATCAACAAGTTTAGTAAATTATTTTCCGAATTACAACAATTTGTTTAAGAACTTTGGCAAATTTTGTTAGTAATTGGTCCGCCATTTGGTTTTTTATTGAAGTTTGTTGTCCAAACTTTGGAATTATATAAAACAACTATATATACATCAAATTACAAAATATCAACAAGTTTGGTAAATTATTTTCCGAATTGCAGCAATTTGTTTAAGAATTTTGTCAAATTTTGGTAGTAATTGGTCCGCCATTTTGTTATTTCTTACAGTTTATTGTCCAAACTTTGGAATTATTTGTAACAACTTTGTTTACATTATAATACAAAATATCAACAAGTTTCGTTAATTATTTTCCGAATTATAGTAATTTGTTTAAGAATTTTGGCAAATTTTGTTAGTAATTGGTCCGCCAATTTGTTATTTGTTGAAGTTTGTTGTCCAAACTCTAGAATTATTTAAAACAACTATGTTTACATCATAATACAAAATATCATCAAGTTTAGTAAATTATTTTCCGAATTACAGCAATTTGTTTAAGAATTTTAGCAAATTTTGTTAGTAATTGGTCCGCCATTTTGTTAATTGTTGAAGTTTGTTGTCCAAACTCTGGAATTATTTAAAACAACTATATATACATCAAATTACAAAATATCAACAAGTTTGGTAAATTATTTTCCGAATTGCAGCAATTTGTTTAAGAATTTTGTCAAATTTTGGTAGTAATTGATCTGCCATTTTGTTTATTGTTGAAGTTCATGGTTCAAATTTTTAAATTATTTAAAACAACTATATTTACATCATATTACAAAATATCAACAAGTTTGGTCAATTATTTTCCGAATTACAGCAGTTTGTATAAGAATTTTGTCAAATTTTGTTAGTAATTGGTCCGCCATTTTGTTATTTCTTACAGTTTATTGTCCAAAATTTAGAATTATTTAAAACAACTATATTTACATCATATTACAAAATATCAACAAGTTTGGTAAATTATTTTCCGAATTGCAGCAATTTGTTTAAGAATTTTGGCAAATTTTGTTAGTAATTGGTCAGCCATTTTGTTATTTTTTGAAGTTCATTGTCCAAACTCTGGAATTATTTAAAACAACTATATTTACATCATATTACAAAATATCAACAAGTTTGGTAAATTATTTTTCGAATTGCAGCAATTTGTTAAAGAATTTTGGCAAAATATGTTAGTAATTGGTCCGCCATTTTGTTAATTCTTGAAGTTTATTGTCCAAACTTTAGAATTATTCAAAACACCTATATTTACATTATATTACAAAATATCAACAAGGTTGGTAAATTATTTTCCAAATTACAGCAATTTGTTTAAGAATTTTGGCAAATTTTGTTAGTAATTGGTGCGCCATTTTGATATTTTTTCAAATTTTTTGTTCAAACTCTGGAATTATTTAAAACAACTATGTTTACATCATAAAACAAAATATCAACAAGTTTAGTAAATTATTTTCCGAATTACAGCAATTTGTTTAAGAATTTTGTCAAATTTGGTTAGTAATTGGTCCGCCATTTTATTATTTGTTTAAGTATGTTGTCCAAACTCTAGAATTATTTAAAACAACTATGTTTACATAATATTACAAAATATCAACAAGTTTAGTAAATTATTTTCCGAAATACAGCAATTTGTTAAAGAATTTTGTCAAATTTTGTAAGTAATTAGTCCGCCATTTTGTTATTTCTTAAAGTTTATTATCCAAACTTTGGATTTATTTGAAACAACTAGATTTACATCAAATTACAAAATATCAACAAGTTTGGTAAATTATTTTCCGAATTGCTGCAATTTGTTTAAGAATTTTGTCAAATTTTGTTAGTAATTGGTCCGCCATTTTGTTATTTCTTGAAGTTTATTGTCGAAACTCTGGATATATTTAAAACAACTATATTTACATCATAATACAAAATAGCAACAAGTTTCGTAAATTATTTTCCGAATTACAGCAATTTGTTTAAGAATTTTGGCAAATTTTGTTAGTAATTGGTCCGCCATTTTGTTATTTCTTGAAGTTTATTTTCCAAACTTTGGAATTATTTCAAACAACTATATTTACATCAAATTACAAAATATCAACAAGTTTGGTAAATTATTTTCCGAATTACAGCAATTTGTTTAAGAATTATGTCAAATTTTGTTTGTAATTGGTCCGCCATTTTGTTATTTCTTGAAGTTTGTTTTCCAAACTCTGGATATACTTAAAACAACTAAATATACATCATATTACAAAATATCAAAGGGTTTGGTAAATTATTTTCCGAATTGCAGCAATTTGTTTAAGAATTTTGTCAAATTTTGTTAGTAATTGATCCGCCATTTTGTTTATTGTTGAAGTTCTTGGTGAAATTATTTAAAACAACAATATTTACATCATATTACAAAATATCAACAAATTTGGTAAAATATTTTCCAAATTACAGCAATTTGTTTAAGAATTTTGTCAAATTTTCTTAGTAATTGGTCCGCCATTTTGTTATTTCTTAAAGTTTGTTGTCCAAACTTTGAAATTATTTAAAACAACTATATGTACATCATATTACAAAATATCAACAAGTTTCGTAATATATTTTCCGAATTGCAGCTATTTGTTTAAGATTTTTGACAAATTTTGTTAGTAATTGGTCCGCCATTTTGTTATTTTTTAAAGTTTGTTGTCCAAACTCTCAAATTATTTTAAACAACTTTATTAACATCATATTAAAAAATATCAACAAGTTTGGTAAATTATTTTCCGAATTGCAGCAATTTGTTTAAGAATTTTGTCAAATTTTGTTAGTAATTAGTCAGCCATTTTGTTATTTTTTGAAGTTTATTGTCCAAACTTTAGAATTATTTGAAAGAACTTTATTTACATCATAATACAAAATATCAACAAGTTTGGTGAATTATTTTCCGAATTGCAGCAATTTGTTTAAGAATTTTGTCAAATTTAGTTAGTAATTGGTCCGCCATTTTGTTATTTCTTGAAGTTTATTGTCCAAACTTTAGAATTATTTAAAACAACTATATTTACATCATATCACAAAATATTAACAAGTTTGGTAAATTATTTTCCAAATTACAGCAATTTGTTTAAGAATTTTGGCAAATTTTGTTAGTAATTGCTCCGCCACTTTGTTTTTTGTTAAAGATTATTGTCCAAACATTGGAATTATTTAAAACAACTATATTTACTGCATATTACAGAATATCAACAAGTTTGGTAAATTATTTTCCGAATTACAGCAATTTGTTTAAAAATTTTGGCAAAATTTGTTAGTAATTGGTCCGCCATTTTGTTATTTCTTGAAGTTCGTTGTCCAAACTTTGGAATTATTTAAAACAACTATATTTACATCATATTACAAAATATCAACAAGTTTGATAAATTATTTTCTGAATTGCAGCAATTTGTTTAAGAATTTTGGCAAATTTTGTAAGTAATTAGTTAGCCATTTTGTTATTTCTTGAAGTTTATTGTCCAAACTTTGGAATTATTTAAAACAACTATATATACATCAAATTACTAAATATCAACAAGTTTGGTGAATTATTTTCCAAATTGCAGCATTTTGTTTAAGAATTTTGTCAAATTTTGTTAGTAATTTGTCCGCCAATTTGTTAATTCTTGAAGTTGATTGACCAAACTTTAAAATTATTTAAAACAACAATATTTACATCAAATTACAAATTATCAACAAGTTTGGTTGATTATTTTCCGAATTGCAGCAATTTGTTTAAGAATTTAGGCAAATTTTGTTAGTAATTGGTCCGCCATTTTGTTATTTCTTACAGTTTATTGTCCAAACTTTGGAATTATCTGTAACAACTTTGTTTACAACATAATACAAAATATCAATAAGTTTCGTAAATTATTTTCCAAATTGCAGCAATTTGTTTAAGAATTTTGTCAAATTTTGTTAGTAATTGGTCCGCCATTTTGTTATTTTTTGAAGTATATTGTCCAAATTTTGGAATTATTTAAAACAACTATATTTACATCATAATACAAAATATCATCAAGTTTAGTAAATTATTTTCCGAATTACAACAATTTGTTTAAGAACTTTGGCAAATTTTGTTAGTAATTGGTCCGCCATTTTGTTTTTTATTGAAGTTTGTTGTCCAAACTCTAGAATTATTTAAATCAACTATTTTTACATCATAACGCAAAATATCAACAAGTTTGGTAAATTATTTTCCGAATTACAGCAATTTGTTTAAGAATTTTGGCAAATTTTGTTAGTAATTAGTCCGCCATTTTGTTATTTCTTAAAGTTTATTGTCCAAACTTTGGAATTATTTAAAACAACTATGTTTACATCATATTACAAAATATCAACAAGTTTGGTCAATTATTTTCCGAATTGCAGCAATTTGTTTAAGAATTTTGGCAAATTTTGTTAGTAATTGGTCCTCCATTTTGTTATTTTTTAAAGTTTATTGTCCAAACTCTGGAATCATTTAAAACAACTATATAAACATCAAAATCTAAAATTTCTACAACATTACCAAATTTGGTTAAATTGATTTTAATAATAAAAAAGTTATTAACGATTGAATTTGGCTAAAACTTTAAATTCTAATAAATTGACTTTTAAATTTTTTTATAATTTTAACAATTTTGGAAATAAACTAAATTGGTTTAAACCAATATTTTTAACATAGTTTGAAGTATATGCAAACCAAATTTGGTTAAATTGGTTTCAATATTAAAAACGTTATTAGCGATCGCCCAAATGTTTGTGATTTAATTTTTTGATCACAAACACTTGGGTTAGTGGACAGGAACAAAGTTCAAATTTACTGGGCGTGTGTTTAGGTTTGTGGCGCCCACCCACCCACCCACCCAAGCGTTTGTAAACCAATTTCTGATCTTGGGTAGATGGGCGGAAACTAAGTTTAAATTGAGTAAGCGTGTGGTTTTGAATTGCGTTAACTACCCACCCGACCAAGTGTTTGTGATCTACTTTCTTGATCACAAATATTTGAGCAAAACTAAGCCCAATAATCAAATTTTATGATTACAAACATTTGGGTGGGCGGGCAAAAATTAGTTAAAGATTTAGTGGTCGCGTGATTTGGATTTGTGATTCCCAACCACCCGCTCAAGTGTTTGTGATCCACATTTTGCTTACTAACACTTGAATGGGCGGGCGGAAACTAAGTTTAAATGCTGTGGGCGTGTGGTTTAGATTTGCGTTGCCCACCAACCCACCCGAGCGTTTGTGATCCAAATTTTTGCTTACTACCACATGGGTAGGTGTGCGAGAACTAAATTTACAATTAGTGGGCGCGTGGTTTAGATTTGTGTTCCCCACCCACCCGCCCAAATGTTTGTGATCCAATTTCTTGATTACAAACACTTGGGTGGGTGGGCGGAAACTAAATTTAAAATTACTGGGCGTGTGGTTTTGATTTGTGTTGCCCAAATTAATTATGTTTTCAAAATGTTAATCATGTTCTCTACATGCAATTCATGTTTCATGTTTTTTAAATATAAATAATGTTCTTCTAGATATTAATCATTTTCTCTCAATGTTAATATGTTTTCCATAAATGTCAATTATGTTCCCTAAAAGTAAATAAGGTTCTCCTAAAAATTAGTCATGTTCTATAAATGCCAATTATGTTCTCTAGTCAATCATGTTTTCTAGATGTCATTCGTGTTCATTAGATGTCTCTAATTATTAATCATGTTTTCTAAATGTCAATTATGGCCTCTAGATGTCAATCTTGTTCTCTAGGTATGAATCATGTTCTCTAGCTACCAATCATGTTCTATAAATGCCAATTATGTTTTTGAGATGTCAATTGTGTTCTTTAGATGTCTCCCACAACTACCAATCATGTTCTCTTGAAAACGAATAATGTTTTCTAAATGTAAATAATGTTCTTCTAGAAAATAGTAATGTTTTGTAAATGCCAAGTATATTTTCTAGATCGTAATCATGTTTTTTAAAAACATATATCATGTTCTCGATATGTAAATCATGTTCTTGAGATGTCAATCGTGTTTTCTAAATGTCTCCAACTATCAATTATGTTCTCTAAATGTTAATAATGTTCTTTAGATGTAATTAATGTTCTCTTAGAAATGAATTATGTTTTCTAAATGTATATAATGTTCTCCTAGAAATTAATCATGTTTTATAAATACCAATCATGTTTTCTAGATCTCAATTATGTTACATGTCAATCATGTTCTCAAAATGTCAATCAGGTTCTTGAAATGTCAATCGTGTTCTCTAAATGTCTCTAACTATAAATTATGTTTTTTAAAAGTCAATCATGTTCTCTAGATATGAATCATGTTCTCTAGCTGCCAATCATATTTTCTAAATGCCAATTATGTTCTCGAGATGTTAATCGTGTTCTCGAAATGTTTCCAACTTTCAATCATGTTCTTTAAATGTCAATCATGTTTTCTAGATGTAAATAATGTTCTTTTAGAACAGAATCATGTTTTCTAAACGTAAATAATGTTTTCCTAGAAACTAATCATGTTCTATAAATGCCATTCATTGATATGAATTATGTTCTCGAGATGTTAATCGTGTTCTCTAGATTTCTCTAACAATCAAACATGTTTTCTAAACGTCAATCATGTTCTCTAGATGTAAATAAGTTCTCTTAGAAATAAATCATGTTTTTTAAACGTAAATAAAGTTTTCTTTAAAAATTAATCATGTTCTATAAATGCCAATCATGTTTTCTAGATGCCAATCATGTTCTCTAGATCTCAATCATGTTCTCTAGATATCAATCATGTTTTCTAGATATGAATCATGTTCTTGAGATGTCAATCGTGTTTTCTAGATGTTTCTAATTATCAATCATGTTTTTTAAATGTCAATCATGTTCTCTACATGTCAATTATGTTCTCTAAATGTCATGTTCTGTAGATGTAAAAAATGTTCTCTTAGAAATAAATAATGTTTTTTATATGTAAATAATGTTTTCCTAGAAATTAATCATGTTCCATAAATGCCAATCATGTTTTCTAGATCTCAATCATGTTCTCTAAATATAAATCGTGTTCTTGAGATGTCAATCGTGTTTTCTAGATGTCAACCATGTTCTATTCATGTCAATCATGTTTTCTAAATGTCAACCATGTTCTATACATGTCAATCATGTTTTTTACAAGTCAATCATGTTCTTCATTTTGAGACTAATTTAAAGTCAATTAAGTAACAACTAAATAAGTTATATAAAGAAAGAAAAATATAAAAACTTTTCAAAAATCTTTCTTAAGCTTTTTAGAAATATTAAAAACATCTCAGAATATTCTAAAATTTGAAAAAAACTATTACAATTTCTAAAAAATCAAAAAACATTTCAAAAAAACTCTGCAAGATTTAAAGAAGTATTTAGAGCTTCTCAGGAGATTATAAAATGTGTAGAATTTTTAGAATTTTTTTGCAACATTTTTAGAAGTATCTACAGCTTTTCAAAACGTTCTAAAAAATGTAGAAAATTTAAAAACTACTTAGAAAGTCTTTAAAAGTATCTAGAGCATCTCAGATCATTATAAAATGTGTAAAAAACTCTTAAAATTTGTAAGGACTTTTTATAAAACTTTAAAAACAACAAAATCTGGCCTTGAAGCATCAAAATATTGTCGGAAAGCACCAAAATCTGGCTATAAACTGTTAAAACGTGCAAAATTCTACTTTTAAATGTCAAAAATAGTAAAATTTGGTCTTAAAACATCAAAAATATTTCAAGAAGTATCAAAATCCGGCTATAAACAGTTGAAAAAAGTGAACATTTTTATAAAATTTTAAAACAGTAAAATCTGGCCTTAAACATCAAAATATTGTCAGAAAGCACCAAAATCCGGCCATAAACTGTTAAAAAGTGCAAACTTCTACTTGGAGAATGTCAAAATTAGCAAAATCCGGTCTAAAATCATCAAAATACTGTCAAATAGCATCAAAATTTAGCTATAAACTATTGAAAAAAGTAAACATATTTATAAAATTTTAAAAACAGCAAAATCTGGCCTTAAAACATCAAAATATTGTGAAAAAGCACCAAAATTTGGCTAAAAATTGTTGAAAGGTGCAAAACTTTACTTAAAAAATGTCAAAAATAGCAAAATCCGGTCTTACAACATCAAAATACAAACAAAAAACTCCAAAATTTGGTTGTAAACTGTTAAAAATGTAAAAAAATTTATAACGTTTCAAAAACAACAAAATCTGGTCTTGAAGCATCAAAATATTGTCTTAAAGCACCAAAATCCGGCAATAAACTGTTGAAAAGTGCAAAATTTTATCTATAAAATGTGAAAAATAGCAAAATCCTGTCTTAAAACATCAAAATACTGTCAAAAAGTTCGAAAATCTCTAAATGTCCATCATGTTCGGTAAATGTCAATCATGTTCTCTAAATGTGAATAATGTTCTCTTAGAAATTAATCATGTTCTCTAAATGTAAATAATGTTCTTCAAAATGTTAATTATGTTCTCTACATGTAATTCATGTTTCATGTTCTCTAAATGTAAATAATGTTCTCCTAGATATTTATCATTTTCTCTCAATGTCCAATATGTGTTTCATGAATGTCAATTATGTTCCTTAAAAATAAATAAGGTTCTCCTAAAAATTTAGTCATGTTCTATAAATGCCAATTATGTTCTCTAGATGTCAATGATGTTTTCTAGATGTCAATCGTGTTCTTTAGATGTCTCTAACTATTAACCATGTTTTCTAAATGTCAATTATGGTTTCTAGATGTCAATCATGTTTTCTAGATATGAATCATGTTTTCTAGCTACCAATCATGTTCTCTAAATGCCAATTATGTTTTCGAGATGTCAATTGTGTTCTCTAGATGTCTCCAACAACTACCAATCATAATCTCTTGGAAATGAATGATGTTTTTTTAAATGTAAATAATGTTTTCCTAGAAATTAGTCATGTTTTAGAATTGAAAATCATGATTTCTATATCTCAATCATGTTCTCTAAATATAAATCATGTTCTCGAAATGTCAATTATCTAGTTCTCGAGATGTCAATCGTGTTCTCTAGACGTCTCCAACTGTCAATCATGTTCTCAAAATGTCAATCATGTTCTCTAGATGTAAATAATGTTTTCTAAATGTAAATAATGTTTTCCTAGAAATTAATTCATTTTTTTTCTAGATATGAATCATGTTCTCTAGCTGCCAATCATGTTCTTTAAATGCAAATTATGTTTTTGAGATGTCAATCGTGTTCTCTAGATGTCTCCAACTATCAATCATGTTCTCTAAATTTTAATCATGTTCTCTAGATGTAAATAATGTTCTCTTAGAAATAAATTAAACAATAAAAATAACTGAAAAAAGGTTTTAAATTAAATAAAAGATAATAAAAAACAACCAAAATCAAATAAAATTGTCAATTTTCAAGGTTTTTAGTTATTTTCATTTGATTTTCATCGTTTTTCATTAATTTTGAATACTTTTTCATTCTATTCCAATTAATTTACAAAGTTTTTTCATAATTTTCAAACAATAATTAATTATTTTTAACGTTTTTCAATTCATTTTTATTTAATTTAAAGCATTTTTTATTAATTTATATAGTTTTTTATCATTTTTATTTTATTATTACTTGATTTCAATTGTTTTGTTTTTCATTTAATTTTTTAGAGTTCTGTAAGCATTTTTATTTGTACCAGTTGTTTTTTTATCAATAAACATTATTTATAAAAATGATTAAAAGATAAAAAATATTTAAAAAATCAAATAAATATTTTAAAAATAAATTTAAAAAAAAAAAATTAAAAACAAACGTCAATAAAAAATTATTACAAAAAAAATTAAAATAAATTTAATAAAAAAAAAAATTAAAAAAAAACAATCAAACTAATAAAAATAAAAAACAACAGTAATACACCAAAAAACGATTAAATTAAATGAAAAAATAATGAAAATTTGAATCATTTTTCACTCATTAATTAAAAACTTTAAAAAATTAATTGAAATTTTTTAAAGTTTTTAATTAAAAAATGAATAATTAAATAAATTTAAAAAAAAAATAAAAAAAAAAAAAATAAAAAAAAAAAAAATTGGAATTAAAAAAACTAAAAAAAGGATATACAAATTTATTTAAATAACCTAACCTATAAACTAAACTATTTTTTATTTAATTTAAATTCTTATTATTCATTTTCAATTGTTTTTTATTTGATTACAATTACTTTTCATTAATTCTTTACTTAAAATGTAGAAAATCTCTGTTTTCATTTAATTTCAATCAACTTTCAATAAAATAAAATAAATTGTTTGCAAACAATTTAATAGCTTTATAATTTGCCACTTAACCACATCAGTAATTCAATTTAATTTATTGTAATAAATAAAATTAAAATAAATAAGAAATAAAAATAAAAATAGATTTATGTGTAATAAAAAAAAAACATAAAATTATAGAGACAGTAAAAACAAGATTAGATAGTAATAAAAAAAACGATTGTGATGAATTTGTTGCATCAACAAAAAATATGTTATTTTTAAAACAAGGTAAAATAATGTCCGACGTAAGCTAAACAAAAATAGATTAAAAATCATAAAATAAATAAGATATCTTTAATTTAAAATAAATAGTGACATGCTCATAATGACATCATTGTAGAATTATTACACTTATGCTTATGAGTAATAATATTTTCCATATTTTATGTAAATTGGAAACCAGCAGTAATGTAATTATCTTCTAAAGAATTCCTACGTTTATAGTATCACAGTCTGGTAACGATATGCTAATTGTTGCATTAAAATAAGTAAACAAAAGACAACAACCAGATAAAAGTAATAACCATTTGCGAGTTAGTCTGGTTATTATCTAACCTAACCCAATTTGAGTAGCAGGTAGAATGATACATTTGATATTCGAGCCGGTGGTATACACAGTTGGGTCACCGCTTTGCAATTTAATAATTCTCTAACCTACTTTTTGGTGTTCTCTGTTGTATGTTTTACTCTCACCCACATATATTAATTAATAATGTAGCGCAAATATATTAGCAATTTTTTTTAGTTGCGTAACATTGATCGCATTGTTAGTGCAGACAACAACAATTCTAATCAATTGACACCATTCTTTCGGCCGGATCTATTCAACAAAATTAACATAATCGTGGTTCATTTGTTTTTAAACATATTTGAACTAATTTTTTTAATATTTTTAATTTTTTTAATTTTTCAAACTCGTTAACTCGTTAAATTTATTCAGAAACCAGCGTGCAAATATTTTTGATTTTTATACTGTTGGTACTACTAGTATTGAAGTATATTAGTACCAATTTAGATTAAAATCCAATGCATATCTTAGAAGTTATAACATTATTCCTATTATCAACTACCTCTTCTTCGCTTTAGATGAGGTGAATCTAAATCAATTTATATAAAATTGGGCGTGTTATAATTTTTGAATTTTATTGTATTGGTACCACTAATATTGTAATATATTGGTACCAATTTGGATTAAAATCCAATGCATATTTTAAAAGATATTAATTTATTTCTAGTATCAACTACCTCTTGCCAGCTTTAGATGACGTAAATCAAAATCAGTTTATACAAAAATGGGCGTGTCAATATTTTTGAATTTTATACTTTTGGTAGTACTAATATTGAAGTATATTGGTACCAATTTAGATTAAAATTCAATGCATATCTTAAAAAATATTAATTTTGTTCTAGTACCAACTACTTCTTACTTGCTTTAAATGAGGTAAATCAAAATCAGTTTATACAAAAATGGGCGTGTCAATATTTTTAAATTTTGTACTGTTAGTACCACTAATAATGAAAAATATTGGTACCAATTTAGACTAAAATCCAATGCATATCTTAGAAGATATAAATTTATTCCAAGTATCAACTACCTCTAGCTTGCTTTAGATGAGGTAATTCAAATTTAATTTATACAAAAATAGGCGTGTCAATATTTTTGAATTTTATAATTTTGGTAGTACTGGTACTAAAGTATATTGGTACCAATTTGGATTAAAATCCAATGCATATCTTAGAAGATATTAATTTGTTCTAGTATCAGCTACCTCTTATTTGCTTTAGATGAGGTTAATCAAAATCAATTTATCCAAAAATGGGCGTGTCAATATTTTTGAATTTTATACATTTGGTAATACTAGCATTGAAATAGATTGGTACCAATTTGGATTAAAATCCAATGCATAGCTTAAAAGATATAAAATTATTTCTAGTATAAACTACTTCTAGCTTACTTTAGATGAGGTAATTCAAATTTAATTTATACAAAAATAGGCGTGTCAATATTTTTGAATTTTATACTTTGGCTAGTACTAGTATTGAAGTTTATTGGTACCAATTTGGATTAAAATCCAATGCTTACTTTGGAAGATATAAATTTATTTCTAATATCAACTACCTCTTGCTTGCTTTAGATGAGATCATTTAAATTCAATTTCTACAAAAATGAGCGTGTCAATATTTTTAAATTTTATACTTTTGGTAGTACTAGTATTGAAGTATATTTGTACCAAATTGGATTAAAATCCAATGCATAGCTTAGAAGATATTAATTTTGTTCTAGTACCAACTACCTCTTGCTTGCTTTAAATGAGGTAAATCAAAATCAGTTTATCCAAAAATAGGCGTGTCAATATTTTTGAATTATATACATTGGCTAGTACTAGTATTGAAGTTTATTGGTACCAATTTGGATTAAAATCCAATGCATAGCTTAGAAGATATAAAATTATTTCTAGTATCAACTACTTCTAGCTTACTTTAGATGAGGTAATTCAAATTTAATTTATACAAAAATAGGCGTGTTAATATTTTTAAATTTTATACTATGGCTAGTACTAGTATTGAAGTTTATTGGTTCCAATTTGGATTAAAATCCAATGCTTACTTTGGAAGATATAAATTTATTTCTAATATCAACTACCTCTTGCTTGCTTTAGATGAGATCATTTAAATTCAATTTATACAAAAATGAGCGTGTCAATATTTTTAAATTTTATACTTTTGGTAGTACTAGTATTGATATATATTGGTACCAATTTGGATTAAAATCCAATGCATAGCTTAGAAGATATTAATTTTGTTCTAGTACCAACTACCTTTTGCTTGCTTTAAATGAGTTAAATCAAAATTTGTTTATACAAAAATGACTTTGCCAAAATTTTCACATTTTTTACTGTTGGTACCACTAATATTGGTGTGCATTGGTACCAATTTAAATTAAAATCCAATGCATATCTTGAAAGATATAAATTTATTCCTAATATCAATTACCTCGTGCTAAATTGCAAAATTACTAAATTGGTTTTGATATTTAAATTATTTAAATGTCAATTGTCTTTAATATCAAAGCTAAGTCGCAAACCATGTTTAGCTAAGTTCCAAACCATAAAAATTTAGTTTTTTGAATTTTGATGTGAAAAAAAAATTTAATGCGTTTTTATCAAAATAAAACATTCTAGTTAAGTTGCAAACCAAATTTAGCATAGACACAAACCATAAATAGCAATTTATTTATACATTTTAGGCATAAAGTAACTTTTTAAATTCAATAAATTACATAAGCTTTATTCAAAGAAGTTAAGAAACGTATTTAGCACATTCCAAAAACTGTACAAATTTAGCGTAGTTACAAATCATAAAATGTATTTAAACACGTAACACTGACGATAATTATATATATAATTATAGATGTAACTTTAAATGCAAAAATAATCATCAATTTTATTGTAGATTAAAAAATGTTAAGTACATTTTTAGTATAGTAGCAAACCATAAAATTGTAATTTATTTTTATATTAACGCACAAAGTATGCCTTTCTTTAATGTAAACAATAAATTTAATGACGATTTTAATAGTTTCTTTATATGTTAGTCAAGTCGCAAACCATATTTAGCATTGTTGCAAACCATAAATTGCAATTGTTTTATATTTGCCCACAAAATAAACCTTTAATGCAAACAATAAATTTGCTAACGATTTTTTAATTTTAGTCAAGTTGTAAACCATATTTAGCATAGTCGCAAACCACAAAACTGTAATTTATTTTTATGCCCAAATGGGCACAAAATAAATATTTCATGTAAATATTAACAATTTTAATGGTTTATTTAATTTTTAGTCAAGTTGCAAACCATATTTAGCGTAGTTGCAAACTATACAATTCAATTTATTTAAATATTTGATCACAAAAAAAGCCTTTAAATTTATGGACAAATTTAATAGTTTGGTTATGTTTTAGTCTAGTTATAAACCATATTTAGCAAAGTTGCAAACCAAAAAAGCAAAATATTTTTATATTTGCCACCAACAACCATTTTTACGGTAAAAATTAAATTTGTTAATAACTTTGATAACCCGTTAATATTTTAGTCAAGTTATGAACCATATTTAGCATAGTTACAAACCTTAAGACTCTTTGTCTTGTAGAATTTATTATAAATTTGTAAACCCCAAATGGAGCATTACATTTTGCTAGAAATTAGTATTGGTATACTTTGTTATCATAGGTACCAACTGCATAAATTGTATACAAATTGACACACAAAATGTTTTGTAACCTCAATTTTATTGGCTTAATGCAACCCAAAAAAAGGTTTGCTGGATACATTAAAAATTTGTAACTAAAAAACGGTGCATTAGATTTTGCTACAATTTGGTACCACTATACTACATTATCATAGGTACCAACTGCATAAATTGCATAAAAATTGATACGCTGAATTTTGCATAACCTTAATTTTATTGACTTCATGTAACCCAAGAAAACTTCTTGCTGGATACATTAGAAATTTGTAACTCCTAAACGGTGCATTGGATTTTGCTACAATTTAGTACCAATATACTCCATTATTAAAAGTACCAATTGCATAAATTGCATAAAAATTTATACGCTGAAATTAGCATAACCTCAATTTTATTGACTTCATGTAACCCAAAAAATCGGCTTGTTGAATAAAATAAAAGCTTGTAACTTCTAAACGGTTCATTGGATTTTAGTATAATTTGCTACAAATTTACTCCATTATTGTAGCTACAAATTGCATAAATTGCATTAAAATTGATACGCTAAATATTGCATAACTTGAATTTGTTTGAGTTCATGTAACCCTTGCTAGATTCAATAAAAACTAGTAACTCCCAAACGGTCCATTGAGTTTTAGTATAATTTGCTACAAATTCACTCCATTATTATAGCTACCAATTGCATAAACTGCATTAAAATTGGTACGCTGAATTTTGCATAACTTCAATTTGTTTGAGTTTATGTAACCCAAGAAATTGGCTTGCTGGATACAAAAAAAACTTGTAACTCCCAAACGGTCTATTGAATTTTACTATAATTTTCTACAAATTCACTCCATTGTTATAGCTACCAATTGCATAAATTGCATTAAAATTGATACGCTGAATTTTACATAACTTTAATTTGTTTGAGTTCATGTAACCAAAGGAATTGGCTTGCTGTATACATTACAAGCTTGTAACTCCCAAACGGTCTATTGAATTTTAGTATAATTTGCTACATATTCACTCCATTATTATAGCTACCAATTGCATAAATTGCATTAAAATTGATACGCTGAAATTAGCACAACCTCAATTTTATTGATTTCATGAAACCCAAAAAATCGGCTTGTTGAATACAATAAAAGCTTGTAACTTCTAAACGGTTTATTGGATTTCAGTTAAATTTGCTACAAATTTACTCCATTATTATAGCTACCAATTGCATAAATTGCATTAAAATTGATACGCTGAATTTTGCATAACTTCAATTTGTTTGAGTTCATGTAACCTAAGAAATTGGCTTGCTGGATACAATAAAAACTAGTAACTTCCAAACGGTTCATTCAATTTTAGTATAATTTGCTATAAATTTACTCCATTATTATAGCTACCAATTGCACAAATTGCATTAAAATTGATACGCTAAATTTTGCATAAATTCAATTTGTTTGAGTTCATGTAACCCAAAAAATTAGCTTGCTGGATACAATAAAATTTTGTAACTCCCAAACGGTGTATTGGAATTTAGTATAATTTAGCACAAATTCACTCCATTATTATAGCTACCAATTGCACAAATAGCATTAAAATTGATACGCTAAATTTTGCATAACCTCAATTTTATTGACTTCATGTAACCCAAAAGATCGGCTTGTTAATACAACAAAAGCTTGTAACTTCTAAACGGTTCATTGGATTTATGTACAATTTAGTCCCAATATACTCCATTATAAAAAGTACCAATTGCATAAATTGCATAAAAATTTATACTCTGAAATTAGCATAACCTCAATTTTATTGACTTCATGTAACCCAAAAAATCGGCTTGTTGAATACAACAAAAGCTTGTAACTTCTAAACGGTTCATTGGATTTTAGTTAAATTTGCTACAAATTCACTCCATTATTATAACTACCAATTGCACAAATAGCATTAAAATTGATACGCTGAATTTTGCATAACCTCAATTTTATTGACTTTATGTAACCCAAAATATCGGCTTGTTGAATACAATAAAAGCTTGTAACTTCCAAACGGTGTATTGGATTTTAGTAAAATTTTATACAAATTTACTACATTATTATAGCTACCAATTGCATAAATTGCATTAAAATTGGTACGCTGAATTTTGCATAACTTCAATTTGTTTGAGTTCATGTAACCCAAGGAATTGGCTTGCTAGATTCAATAAAAACTAGTAACTCCCAAACAGTCCATTGAATTTTAGTATAATTTGCTACAAATTCACTCCATTATCATAGCTACCAATTGCATAAATTGCATTAAAATTGGTACGCTGAATTTTGCATAACTTCAATTTGTTTGAGTTCATGTAACCCAAGGAATTGGCTTGCTAGATTCAATAAAAACTAGTAACTCCCAAACAGTCCATTGAATTTTAGTATAATTTGCTACAAATTCACTCCATTATTATAGCTACCAATTGCATAAATTGCATTAAAATTGGTACGCTGAATTTTGCATAACTTCAATTTGTTTGAGTTCATGTAACCCAAAGAATTAGCTTGCTGGATTTAATAAAATTATGTAACTCCCAAATGGTGCATTGAATTTTAGTATAATTTGCTACAATTTTACTCCATTATTATAGCTACCAATTGCATAAATTGCATTAAAATTGATACGCTGAATTTTGCCATATATTACCATATGATGCCATAAAAATGGTAATAATAACGTAACGCTTTACCCTTAATTTATGTATCAAACCGTTTCGAGTATATTTATAAAACAATTTACTTCATCATCGTACAATCAAGGCCAAACTTAAACTATGTAATGATGATAATAATAAAAATGAATAATAAAGCAGTTGTAATGCAATTAGAAGCAGACAATTACCCATTATTCTTACCTAATAACATATTCCTCGTTCGTGCAATTTAATAAACCAAGGCCTGCACGGCACACATCTCCATCAATCTGAAAATCAAATTCACCGACTGCTCAACCAGCGTCTTCCTAGAAGGAATAATGAACCGTATGCTATGATGATTGCTGGAAGGCCTATAGTAGGTAATTTTCTATAATCATTCTTCGCAAGGCCGAGTTTTGACCCGACCGACCGTTAGAAGATGTAACTGGTTATATTTGTTTATATATTTTCGTATGAATGCATTTTAGTTATTAATGCAAATATAAGTAACCAGGAAGAAGCAACGAAGTAACAGTTGAAAGCATCATCATCTGTCATGTTAGATTTACATATTCTAAGAAAAATTGATTAATGATTAATGCTTCAGTTACATAATTAAATCTCTGGCGCAATCTACTAACGTAACTTCCTTTTTAGTTAATTTTAAGTAATTAATTGATCGGATTGTGTTGCGCTGTTAGTAAGATCTCGATGATGGACCGTTAGGAGGAATGTCTTAACGGTGATTTGATGAGGCGCACCTTACTCTTAAGGTGGGTTAAATATGCAAAAGCGGGGTTGATTTATGCGAATTAATAGCATTAACTGATCTTTGTTTGCAAACTGTTTAATTTTAAAACAAAATCATTTTAACTTTCCAATAGGATATAATTGAAGTTTTTGCAATAAAAAATCAACTCACCCAAGCGTGTAGTAGTTATTATAAAAATTGTACCTGCAACAAAAGAATATTGGATTAGTGAGAGTTGAATTATGATATTAATATATAATATAAGTTGTCCTAAATGCTAATAATAATTTTATTGCCATCTAGATGTAAAAAATTGATGTTATTGAGGATAGGTAGATATAAATATAAAATGGTAATGAGCCAAGTGTGCCAGTGCTTAACTATGCGGATGCTTTTCGGCGCATATTAATGGATTCACACACCCAATTTAATAAATGCAAAAATTGTAATTAAAAAAAATTGCAGTTTTTCATCTTTTTTTCAACATTTTCTCGGCACAACTTAATTATTGTTAATTTGATTAATTACTACATTAAATTTCCCATATATTGATATATAATTATTTACAATTTATTAAGTTGGTATGCCTAAAATACACTAATTAAACTAATTTTTTCTAAAAAAAATTTAGTTTTTCACATATTTCTCAAAATTTTCTCGGCACAACTTAATAATTGTAATTTTAATTAAATAGTACATTAAATTTCCTACAATTCGATGTATAATTAAGTAAATTTAATAGGTTGGTATGTCTAAAATTTGCTAATTTAACTAGTTTATTCCAAAAAATTGCGGTTTTTCACTTATTTCTCAAAATTTTCTCGGCACAACTTAATTACTTTAAATTTAATTAAATACTACATTATATTCCCTACAATTTGATGTATAATTAAGTAAATTTAATAAGTTGGTATGCCTAAAATTTGCTAATTTAACTAATTTATTCCAAAAAAATGCAGTTTTTCACTTATTTCTCAAAATTTTCTCGGCACAATTTAATAATTGTCATTTTTATTAAATACTACATTAAATTCTCTACAATTTGATGTATAATTAAATTTATTTAATAGGTTGGTATGCCTAAAATGTGCTAATTTAACTAATTTATTTCAAAAAATTGCAGTTTTTCAGCTATTTCTCAAAATTTTCTCGGTACAACTTACTAATTGTCATTTTTATTAAGTACTACATTAAAATGCCTACAATTCGATGTATAATTAAGTAATGTTAATAAGTTGGTATGCCTAAAATTTGCTAATTTAACAAATTTTTCCAAAAAAATGCAGTTTTTCACTTATTTCTCAAAATTTTCTCGGCACAATTTAATAATTGTAATTTTTATTAAATACTATATTAAATTCTCTACGATTTAATGTATAATTAAGTAAATTTAATAGGTTGGTAAACTTAAAATTTGCTTATTTAACTAATTTATTCCAAAAAAATGCTGTTTTTCACCTATTTCTCAAAAATTTCTCGGCACAACTTAATAATTGTAACTTTGATTAAATACTACATTAAATTCCCCACAATTTGATGTATAATTAAGTAAATTTCATAAGTTGGTATGCCTGAAATTTGCTAATTTAACTAGTTTATTCCAAATAATTGCTGTTTTTCACCTATTTCTCAAAATTTTCTCAGCACAACTTAATAATTGTATTTTTTATTAAATAGTACATTCAATTCCCCACAATTTGATGTATAATTAGGTAAATTTAATAAGTTGGTATGCCTGAAATTTGCTAATTTAACTAGTTTATTCCAAATAATTGCTGTTTTTCACCTATTTCTCAAAATTTTCTCAGCACAACTTAATAATTGTAATTTTTATTAAATAGTACATTCAATTCCCTACAATTTGATGTATAATTAGGTAAATTTATTAAGTTGGTATGCCTAAAATTTGCTAATTTAACAAATTTATTCCAAAAAATTTCAGATTTTTAACTATTTCTCAAAATTTTCTCGGCACAACTTAACTGTTATAATTTTAATTAAATACTAGATTAAATTCCCTACAATTTGATGTTTAATTAAGTAAATTTAATGAGTTGGTATGCCTGAAATTTGCTAATTTAACTAAATTATTCCAAAAAAATGCAATTTTTCACTTTTTTCTCAAAATTTGCTTGGCACAATTTATTAATTGTCATTTTTATTAATTACTACATTAAATTCTCTACAAATTGATGTATAATTAAATTTATTTAATAGGTTGGTATACCTGAAATGTGCTAATTTAACTAATTTATTTCAAAAAATTGCAGTTTTTCACTTATTTCTCAAAGTTTTCTCGGCACAACTTAATTATTGTTATTTTAATTAAATACTACATCAAATTCCCTACAATTTATTGTATGATTAAGTCAATTTATTAATTGGTATACCTGAAATTTGCTAATTTAACTAATTTATTCTAAAAAAATTGCAGTTTTTCACTTATTTCTCATCATTTTCTCGGCACAACTTAATTATTGTAAGTTTAATTAAATACTACATTAAATTCTCTACAATTTGATGTATAATTAAATTTATTTAATAGGTTGGTATGCCTGAAATGTGCTAATTTAACTAATTTATTCCAAAAAATTGCAGTTTTTCACTTATTTCTCAAAATTTTCTCGGCACAACTTAATTGTTATAATTTTAATTAAACACTACATTAAATTCCCTACAATTTGTTGTATAATTAAGTAAATTTAATAGGTTGGTATGCCTAAAATTTGCTAATTTAACAAATTTTTCTAAAAAAATTGCAGATTTTTACTTATTTCTCATAATTTTCTCGGCACAACTTAATTATTGTAAGTTTAATTAAATATTACATTAAATTTACTACCAATTAATGTATAATTAAATTTATTTAATAGGTTGGTATGCCTAAAATGTGCTAATTCAACTAAATTATTCCAAAAAAATGCAGTT